>JASDQU010946297.1:35136-47674 GCA_032191745.1 Picea mariana
TTAGTGAGCCTTTCTCCCCTAGGGTTTCATTGTTGAGGCCTTGCCTTAGCAACACCTCAACATTTAACCCTCTCGTCTTTGGCCTTATCATTATCATTTAGTCCTTCAACCTTTGTGTTAATGTTTAAGCCATTATTATAGTTCTTTGCATTCAATAGATAACAATAGCATAATACAAGATCACTGAGAAATACACAATCATAAGAGACACAGCATTTATCCTAGGAAACCCTCTAGAGGAAGAAAACCCAGCAAAACTTCCTTATTATAGATGGCCAATACAATGCCAAGAGATAACTCAAACTAATACAGAAGATCCTCTCCCAAAGATGCGCCACTCTCTCTCCTTCTTCTCTAACTAAAATTCTGAAACTTGTCTCTCAATGAGCAAGTGAGTTGTGTCTCTAAGTGAGGCGCTAGCCTCCTTATTTATACAAATCTGGCATGTGTGAAGTGTCTCTTCACTGGCAGGGCCGACTTCTCAAACTGGGTGGTTATAACCACCTTTATTATATTTCGGGGCCTCTTTAATATATTCTGGGGCCGACTTTTCTTTCTACCTATTACAATTACATTATGACCAATCCGCAAAAGGGGATTTGGTCCTTTTACAATAGCCGACATGATCAATCCACAATGGGGATTGATCCAATGAATAATATATCAAATAATAATAAGAATAGTCTTTGCAGTTACATTATTTCAACACTCCCCCTTAACAAGAAGGGTATTCTTCAACAGCATCAGGCGAGAGAGAGAGGACAACATCATCAACAGCATCAAGTGGGTGAGAGGACAGCATCATCAATATCATCTTGGAACAATGAATGGCGTATCTATAAATCATCGGAAGTTTTCTTCATCGACAGCATCATCATTCTCGAAGGAATGCCATCATCATCTGCATCAATATGTATTAGTATAAAACTGATACATCATCATCATCACAGCACAAGGCTGGCTCATCATAATACAAGACTGGCTTTATGTCACAGCTGTCAAGCTGGAAGCTAAGTACTCGTCTTGCTTTATGTCACAGCAATCAAGCTGGAAGCAAGATACTAGACTAGCTTTACATCAGAGCTTCTCAAGCTGGAAGCACAGTTCTAGTCTCATCTCAACGTCTTGCTTTACGTCACAGCACTTAAGCTGGAAGCAAGATACTAGATTGGCTTTACATCATAGTTGTCAAGCCGGAAGCACAGTACTAGTCTCATCACAACGTCTTGCTTTACGTCACAGCACTTATGCTGGAAGCAAGATACTAGACTGGCTTTAAGTCACAGTTGTCAAGCCAGAAGCACGGTACTAGTCTCATCACATCGTCTTGCTTTACGTCACAACCATCAGGTTGGAAGCAAGGTACTCGTCCTGCTTTACGTCACAACCATCGGGTCAGAAGCAGGATACTAGACTGGCTTTACGTCACAGCTATCCAGCCGAAAGCACAGTACTAGTGACATCATATCATCTTGCTTTACATCACAACCATCAGGTCGGAAGAAAGGTACTCGTCCTGCTTTACGTCACAAGCATCAGGTCGAAAGCAGGATACTAGATTGGCTTTATGTCACAGCTATCTAGCCGGAAGCTCAGTGCTAGTCACATCACATCATCTTGCTTTACGTCATAACCATCTAGTCGGAAGCAAGAGATGTCTCATCTCAACAACTACTCCCCCTTCCAAGGAAGGTCCTTTCGGACTATACCAAGCTTATCTCGAAACTGCACAAATTTTACACGAGATAGAGGCTTGGTCAACACATCAGCAACCTGTTCATCCGTGCTAATGTACGGGAGCTTTAAGGCTCCTCTCTGCACCATGTCACAGATGTAATGATATTGGATCTCTACGTGCTTCGACTTGTCCTGGAATACAGGATCCTATGTCATCTTTATGCAGCTCTAGTTGTCACATAGGATCGTGGTTGCTTCCATCTCTAGGTCAAATAGACCAGTTAGCAACTTTCGAAGCCATATAGATTCGCAGCTGGCAGAACATGCAGCAATGTATTCTGCTTTCGATGTGCTGAGAGAAATGCTAGATTGCTTCCTACTCTGCCACGAGATCATAGCTGATCCCAAACTGAAACAACATCCTGAAGTGTTTTTCCTGTCAGAAACACTTCCTGCCCAATCTGCATCAGTATATCCACTCAATGTGAAATTATGATCTCCATCATAGTTGAGACCACAATCTATTGTACCTTTAAGGTACCTCATCACATGTTTTGCAGCCACTCGGTGAACATGTCTGGGTTCTCCCAAAAACTGACTCAAGGTGTTCACGGCAAAACAAATGTCTGGTCTGGTGTTCATCAGGTACATCAGCTATCCAATAATCTGTCTGTACAGTGTGGCATCAATCAACTCTAACGAAGTGTCGACCAACAGCTTCAGCTTCGCTTCCATGGGTGTATTCATGGACTTGCACTCCAGCATGTCGAATCTCTTCAGGATTTTGACTGTATACTTCCCTTGGTTAAGGAAGATCCTCTCAGGACTCTGCCATACCTCAAGACCTAAGAAATAATGCATTAGGCCAAGGTCTTTCATTTCAAATTCCGAGGCAAGTCTCTTCTTACATTCAGTGATGAGATTTTCTTCTCCAGTTAAGAATAAGTCATCCACATACAGCAGTAATATTACTGCCTCATCGTTCATAACCTTGAAGTAGAAGTTAGAATCTGCTTTACTCTTGGTAAAGCCTAAGCTCGTTAGAAAACTGTCTATACGACCATACCAAGCTCTAGGGGCTTGCTTTAATCCGTATAAGGCTTTCTTCAATCTACAGACATGAGACTTCCTGTCTTCAACTTCAAATCCTTGAGGTTGCTCTATATACACTTCCTCTTCGATGACACCATTTAGGAAGGATGTCTTCACGTTCATTTGGTGTAACTTCCACTTCATCTTAGCTGCAAGGGCTATGATNAGCTCTAGGGGCTTGCTTTAATCCGTATAAGGCTTTCTTCAATCTGCAGACATGAGACTTCCTGTCTTCAACTTCAAATCCTTGAGGTTGCTCTATATACACTTCCTCTTCGATGACACCATTTAGGAAGGATGTCTTCACGTTCATTTGGTGTAACTTCCACTTCATCTTAGCTGCAAGGGCTATGATGGTTATGATCGAAGTGTATCTGGCTACAAGAGCGAATGTCTCTTCATAGTCAATGCCTTTTTTTTGAGAAAAGCCACGAGCTACAAATCTTGCTTTATACTTCTCAATACTTCCATCAACAACATGTTTTATTTTGAAGCCATTTGGAGGAGACAACATCTTTACTCTTCGATATGGGAACTATTTCCCATACTTCGATCTTTATTATGGATTGGTTTTCCTCTGTCATGGCATCTACCCATTCTCTCCTCTGAATGGCTTCTTCAAAGCAGGTAGGCTCCTCCTCTAGAAGATCACACATCAAAGCCGTATAACTGGAGAATGGCTTTGGTCTTTTCACCTGTCTCGTAGTTCCTTCGGAAACACCATACTTCTCTCCATCTTGAATAAGCTCTCTAGCCCAAGCTGGCTTTCTTTTATGGAGGATCATCATCTGAGGAGGTTCTTGAACTTCTAATATATCATAGTCTTCTTGAATTTCCTCATCAGGGGAAGTTACGACTTCCCTCACCGGTTCTGCGGCTCTGGGAACCTCCCTCACTGCAATTCTGGGGATTACGGATTCCTCTTCATACACTTCTTCAAGCTGGCATCTCCTTGATTTCTTGAGCGTTGCATCTTCATCAAAGGTCACATCCCTGTTGATCTCAATGTGATGGTGACCTGGTATATAGATTCTGAAGGCCTTGGAGACCTCACAGTATCCCACAAATATTCCCTTCTTTCCTGAAGGTTCCAGCTCGTTTCTCTTCTCTTTCGGTATATGAATAAATACTGGGCAACCAAATATTTTGAGATGGCTTACCTCTGGCTTCTTTCCGGTGAACATCTCTTCCGCGGTCTTGAGCCCAAGTGCACTATGGGACAATCGATTCTGCACATATACAGCTACCATTGTTGCTTCTGCCCATAAGCATATAGGAAGATCTTGATCATGGATCATAGTCTTCACAACTTCCATTATCGTTCTGTTCTTTCGTTCAGCTACACTGTTTTGTTGGGGATTATAGGGAGTGGTGAGTTCCCTCTTGATCCCAACATCCTTGCAGAAGTTCACAAACTCTTTTGATGTATATTCTCCTCCATTATCTGACCTGAGTATCTTAATCATTCTTTCAAAAAGATTCTCTATCAAGGCTTTGAATTCCTTGAGTTTGCTGAACACTTCATCTTTAGATTTCAAAATATACAACTAGGTCTTACGAGAATAATCATCAATGAATGATACATAGTATACATACCCACTAATGGAGGACGATGGCATTGGGCCACATACATCTAAATGAATGAGCTCTAGGACTCCTTCTGCTCCAAGCTCCAAGAGTCTCTCTCAAACTCTCAAGGGTTTTGGCTCAAACCCCATGAAGTGCGCCCTCTTCTCCTCCTCAAAGTGTGCGCCCTCCTTCTCTTCCTCACAAGTCTCAAGTGAAGAATGAGTCTCCAAATGCACTTTTCCCTCTCTTTAGCCTCCTCATGCCAACCCTAAAAGATCAATGGCCTAGATTAGATCTAGCCATGTCTAATCAATGGGTGAGATCAACTCCAATAATCTCACTAAGGAAACCCACTTTCCTTAGTTGCTTTATGTCTATTAATTCACCCACATTGTGAATTAATTGTCACTTTATGACTTAAGTGACATATTTCACTTTTGACTTAAAACTCCTAAGTCAAAGTGAAATTAGAATCATAAAGTAAAGTATGAGGGTAAAAGTCTTCCCCCTTTGTGCTTAGAGACTCATAAGCACATGGGGACCACTTTCCAAGGTATCCAAATCTCAACAACTACTTCCGGTTATCTTTTATCTTTATTGGCTATTAAGCCGGACTTTCTGATCAGGTGGTGACTTGTGAGGGGGAAATATTATCACTTAGCCCTTTTTTAAGCCTTTTGCCTTCTCAAAACCCCAGGTCACAGGGGACGTCTCCCCTGGGACTTACCTCCCTAAACAGAAAGAGCCATCCCATTGAGGTGACAGTGGTAGGATAGGCTCTGTTACACCAGTTTGACCTCTTTTCATCCGTCTTTTACCCTAACTACAAATTGTGTGATAACAGGTCTCATCAATGGTTTGGGATCGACTTTTCTCTTAGCAGCAGTAGTGTTCTCCCTCTCTCATATTCTTCTTACTTCTAGCTTCTATTATGTGATTAAAAGAAACTACTTTGGCCGGTTATGTACTTGTGTTTGGTGGTGCAAACAGCCCCTTGTCAAGAGCAATAATAAAGATTTGGTGTGCTGGTATCAAGTTGTTGAATCTTGTCAGTATCATATTGAATTTTATGCATTGATTAGTTTGCTTTAGCATATTGTTGTGGTGTTTTCAGCCTGATAATATCACATCTTCCCTTATTTCTTTCCATTAAAATACTCTTGCTGCAAGGTTTTTCGTCCATTAAAATTTCACATTGTGTTACTTACACTTCAGTGGCTTAACCGCTATCCGAAGACAAACTTTCTCGCTGCTGTTTTTTGGCATTTAATTGCAGCCTTTACAGCTTCATGACAGCAAGAAAGCACTTAGGGAATCCCCCCTGAGTTTGGCACGCACCAGCCCAAACGGAGAGGAGGTTTTCCGGTGACACTTAGGGCATTCTCTCCTAGAATTAGCCACTTGTTCATCGCTGATTTTACTGAATCTCAGATCTGATTTAGGGAAATAAGATATATAAAGTCAATGCCAGTAAAGGAGCGAATATGATTCTTCTAGGCATCCACTTACAATTGATCAGTGTCAATATGCTTGAGACTCCAGAGACAAGGGAGATCCAGAAAAAAGAGAAACAAAGCAGTCAGGGATAAATATAATGTTTTCACCACAATTGTGAACATTGCAATGTGAGAGTAAGAAAAGAAAACAATACTTGAAGACGGGATGAAACTCATATCTCATAGCAGGGACTGCCCAGATGAGTCAAATGAAAAAACTAGTTCTAAATCACAGCCTTTCTCTCAGACAAGAATGAAGGTACCCCAGCTAGACAAAATTAGTTATGCTCAAAGGAAATTTGAACAAACAATCTTATTAACTAGGTGCTCAGATAACGCAATGAAGTTTTTGTCCAGTATATAGAAATGATAAGTGACAAAAAGAGTATCTGCATTGACTGGATCAGCAACTGATCTACCTTACATATTGTTTTCTTACAGCCTGTTTTGGATTAGAATTTGCTCCTTGGGACAATTTTAACACATTTCCTTCACTCAAATCTACAGGGAACACAACAGCCTAGCAGATGGCCTCTCAAAGCAAGCTGTGCCTACAGGAATTTAATTTGGAGTTAACTGAGCACAACCAGGAGGGAGCTTTTCCTCCAGAGCCCAGACTGCTCAACTCCTAATGTTCTTTTTGGCAGCTGCTTCAGGACATTTTGAATTTCTTTATCAGTTCATATATTTCAAATTTTTCAGACTTGCATTTGAATAAACTTTGGAAAGTGGCCTGGTGACTTTTTTTATGTATATGGCTGAGATATGTTACCAGCTATTTGATATTTTGAATGTTATGGGTAAAATATCAGAGTAGGACTAGTCTCTGTACTGTTTTGAACAGTTTACCAGTATATTATCTTGGACCTAATTTTCAGTACAGTACAGCTAGATGCTCTAGCTTATGGTGAAAGTTTGATTCAGTCTGCACGACCCCATGCCTTTGCTCTTGCAAATTGTAATAGTTTTTTCATCTCAAATGAAGATTACAATTTTTTCTTTGGGTTAAAAAAGTGACAGAGTAAGAAAACCCTGAGACTAAAACAAGCCATTTAAATTAGTTATTTTTTTCAAATAGAGGAAAGGCATAGGAAAATAGTTCCTCCCAATTTTCTTCCTGTGTGGGTGAGTGCACAGTCCTTTTCCCTAGATTTCCTCTTCTTTCTTTTCGTTTAAGAGGCAGACGAGAAAGGCAATCTATTCAGTTATTCATAGCATTTGTAAAATGCTATATTACCTGTGGAGTATTTCCATTCTCAGAACGCTCATATTTACTCAAGCATTCCTGCAAACGGAGAATCTGGACCAAACAAACAACAAACAATAATGATTTGCCTGATACTAACAAAGATACAATAGAAGGTGTACATGAAAAGTACAACATTCAATAGAAAACAAAACAGTTTGTCAATTCAAAGACAAAGACACACACTCAGTTGCAAGTTTGTGTAAAGGAATATTCATTCAATCGCATTATGTATTTCTATTCCATTGGAATCACAACAGACTTTGCATTCTTAAAATATGATGGCTTGAACAATGTACTACCTCAAAGGATTGAAGCAACATTAACATCAAATTAACCTGATACAAAGACAAACTATACCTCCTCACTTAGATAGTGTAGATTCTCCCGCTGATATTGTAACAAAGCTGTTTGCTGTTCTACTAGTCTTCCTGTATCACCAGATCTGCAAAGTCAAGTAGGTCCTCATAAATCTCTCATCATATGACCACATCTGCTAGTGTGGTCCCATAGTTTATATTAAAATTGCAATGAAATTTATATTAGAGGCCAGATTCATAAAACCATGTGCAATAAGGAAATTCTAGAAAGAACCGAACAGAGTTACAAAACTCAGAATTGCAAAACACTCCATGAGGCAGAAAGGCCAAGAGCTTGACTTGGATCGGGAAAAATTGGAAAAATGTAGGCAAGTACAAAATTATAAAGATATACACATGTTTGATGGAAAAAAGAAATTTTCATTGATATTCTGTAAAGCCATGTTCATACAATGAACAATATCAATATATGTCCAAAATTTCAAGTATCAATAGGTATCTCATATATGATGAGTCCAAAAATTATCAAAACCAGGAGTCCAAAAATTATCAAAACCAGGAGTTGGAAGCATCTATTTATAACTTTATAGTATCTATAAAAATAACTAAATAGTTATCCCACATAAGGTTTCTATTGAAGACTGGGACAGATTGGACAGGGACTTCTCGAAAGAGGAGCTTCTGTGGCTCTTAGCTCTACGAAGAATGACAATTCGTCCAGATTGGAAAGTCTTCTTTGCAAGTTCTACAAGGCTATAATTTTTGTTGTTTGGCAGTTGAAGCCTTTTGTTCTGCAGTGATAACTGAATATATTAACCAAGGCCTTATCAAATGTATTCCAAAAGAATGGAGCTAGGAATACCATTGGGGGTTGGAGGCCTATTACCTTGCTCGGTGTTGCTTACAAAACAATGGCTAAAGCAGTGGCTCTTCGTATCCACTCAATGGCTAGGAAGGTCATTCAACGGGAACAGAAAGGTTTTGCACAGGGTCAGTTTATTCGTGATGCAGTGATCTTGGCATGGGAAGCCATGGAGTGGGTCAACAATCTTTTTTCCAAAAAATAGATTTTGACTAGGCTTAGGACCGGATTCATTAGTCCTTCATCGCAGAGATGTTGATTTGTTTGGGGTTTGGGGTTTGGAGCTGTTACCCCCTCACATTTCATGAGGGTAACTCTTGTGATTTTCATCACAAGATATGATTTGCATCATAATACCTATGGAGTTCTTGATGGATTGGGTGTTAATTTCTTGAAACCCAGCAATCAATAATTTAACAACTCGGAATTTAATCTACTACTGATATAAATTCTGTAAACTATGCAGAAAATTTACAGCTGAGTTTTAACCATTAAAATTGCATAGCGGAATCATAAACAACACACAACTGAACACAGATATTTATGGGCAATGCCCCTGGAAAAAACCCGAAGGGAAAACCAGTGAATGAGAGGATTTTATTGGCTTCAGAGGAAGAAAATAATTACAGCAGCTAATTCAGAAATTTCTTACAACCCAACAAACTCAACCTGTATGGCCCTGCTTTTTTGGCACATCTTTTTTGGCCCATCTTTTTTCGGCCATGATTTTTCGGCCCAGCTGCTTTTTCGGCCATGTTCCTCAGCCAAATCAACCAATCCGCTCTCAACTCAATGTGTGTCTCTCACTCTCCTTAGATCTGTTTTTATAATCTCTTAATGAGAGGAGGCGCACTTGTTTCCTTCATTTGCTCACCAAGAGAGGACGCACACTTGTTTCCTTCATCTGCTCACCAGGAGAGGAGGACTTGTCACCTTGAGATGAGGTTTGTTGCATAGGGAGAAGAGAGCTAGGGCGCTTGCTTCTATGGAGAGAGGCATTCAGTTTATGGCTCAGTTATTTTATGGTGATCATTTCTGCTAGGAGGAGGGGCGCACCTGTGGAGAGGATTGACAGCTACCTGGTAGCAGATCTTCTTGGAGGATTCGAGCTCTGACAGTTTCAGTGGAGAGGCAGCACAGGAGAGGACATTTCTGTGGAGGGATTTCTTCATTGGGTCACAGATGAGCTAGGGTGCTCCAATTCAGTGCAGAGGGCAACAAAGGGAGAGGGCGCACCACAATTTGGGCACTTCTTTCTCTGGTTCTTGTGGCAAGGCTCGTGAGGAGCTTGCTATGTATACAGGTTCCATTGTATTTCATTACTTGTTGTATCTCTTGCTTTGATCATCATTATATAGACATATATCCCAAACTGGTTTTCCCCGGGGGGGGTTTATCCAGGGTCATGTTGACCAAAAATACCTGTGTCAAATTTATGTATGTTTAGATGTGTAGATCAGCATTTTAAAGTTAAATATATAGAGGTAGTGTTATGTGTTTTAAGTTATATTGCATGTGCTAACATTGAGATAAGAAAACACTTGCAAGGGCACCTTAAAAGAGCACTTAACCTTCAAAACAATGAGCAGAAAGTGGGATGATTGTTTGCTGTCCTAAAACAGCAAAAGAAGACAGCCATACAGTTGAAACATAGAGCCACACTAAGGTCAAGGACAGACCTTAGGTGGCAGCCTTATAGGACCTCAGACATTTCTACATGGTATCAGAGCCAAAGGTGGCTTAGACTTGCTGATTTTGGAGCACTTTTGTGGGCAGTTTGGAGAAGTTTTATATCAGATTTGTTGGCTGTTTTGGACAGCAAGTTTTAAGTCCAAAACAGTGGGTAAACTTCAGATCTGGAGGTACCTCTCATTCATTGCCAGTTGGACAGCTCAAGGCAGATTTTGGACAGCCGGTTTACAGTGTTTGTGGACAGTTGTAGGCGGATTTGTTGGGCTGATTTTTTGACACTTGTGGACAGCCTCTTTTCACACCTGTGTGGACAGGAGTGTGGCTGTAGAGTTCGACCTCTTTTCACACCTACTAATTAGGAGTGAGGTCGTGGTTTCGCTTGCCTCTTTTCACACCTGTGTTGATAGGAGTGAGGCAGCGTTCCTTTGCATTGGGAGCATCAGAGTGAGCGCAGTGTGACAGACATGTCAATATCTCAGATGCGTATGGAGGAGAAGCTAGCCGGGACTAGCAATTGGTCGCCTTGGAAGGCAAGGGTGGTCTTTGTCTTAGAGGACCTCGAGCTATGGGACATAGTCGAGGCAGTTGTTCCACCCATTCCTGTCACTGCACCCGTCTTGGTGGTAGAGTTCAGGAGGAGGAACAACAAGGCAAAGAGGATCATTTGTGATGCTGTGAGAGATCACATTATTCCCCACTTGACTGGGAAGACTTGTGCATTCGAGATGTGGGCATCTCTGTGCAAGTTGTACAAGAGCTCTAACAAGAACCGAAAGATGGTTCTTCATGATCGACTCAGGGGCATTCACATGCTCGAGGATGAGTCAGTTACTTCATTCCCTNACTCAGATCAGAGACGAGCTTGCAGCCGTCGGAGAGGTTGTGAACCCTAACTCTTTGGTGAGGCAAGCTATGAATAGCTTCACCAAACCATGGGGTCCATTTGTACAGGGCATTGTTGCCAGAGAGGTCATGCCTACATGGGAGAGGATGTGGGATGACTTCGTCCAGGAAGAAATTAGGATTACAGCCGAGGCATCTGGACAGCAGCAGCAGCAGTCAGTTTCTGGTGATGAGGACCTTTTTATTTGGACAAAGGGCAAGAAGAAAACCGGTCGTGGAGGTCGGCAGGGTCCCAAGTTTGGGGCCCCACCACAAGGAGGAGAGAGCAGCAGCGGCAGTGGGCAGAAGAGAGACATGAGCACAGTGAGATGCTTTTCTTGTGGAGAGATGGGTCACTATGCAGGACAATGTCCCAAGAAGAAGAAGAAGAAGCAGGATGTGTCAGCAATGACAGCAAAGGAGATAGAGTTCAGTGATGTTTGCGAGAGAGTGTGCATTTGTGACTACCTTGTCTGCTATTACACCATCCAGCACTAGATGGGGAGACAGAGTTGATCAGGATCTACTGACTCACAGCAGTGATTCAGAGGGAGATGAGACTCAGTGTCCCTAGACATCTTCAGAGTGGGTGACTAGTCCACCCAGTATAGCTACAATTTCAGAGCAGCCGAGTAGATAGAGAGTTGGTGCTACAACTTCAATGCATCAGAGGTTGATGAGGAGGAGGAGCAGGGCACCATGGAGGCTTGAGCCTCACATACCTTCTGAGATGGGCAGATCAGGTTCTGGATCCACTTCAGGTGGAGGTGACTTGGCGAGAGGCCAAGTTCATGACTCTTGGTGAGAGACCAAGAGGGGGAGACTCTTTGTGAGATGCCAAGAGCAGTGACTCTTGGTGAGAGGCCAAGAGTAGGAGGAAATCCTTGGTGGGAGACCAAGGTGGATATCTTCAGTGTGATGTCAAGATCTAGGTGATCTTAGATAGATGGAGAGTCAGTTCCATTTATACATGAGGGTTTTAGAGAAACCCTTGAGAGCTTGAGGAGGAGGCGCTTGTTGCTTGGAGCTTGCATGGACAGTATATCCATGGATTCTTAGCCTTCATTTCTGAGAGGGAGCATTTATATGGAGGAGGGGCGCATCTAGGAGAGGAGGCGCACTTGTTTCCTTCATTTGCTCACCAAGAGAGGAGGACTTGTCACCTTGAGATGAGGTTTGTTGCATAGCGAGAGGAGAGCTAGGGTGTTTTCTTCTATGGAGAGAGGCATTCAGTTTATGGCTCAGTTATTTTATGGTGATCATTTCTGCTAGGAGGAGGGCACACCTGTGGAGAGAATTGACAACTACCTAGTAGCAGATCTGCTTCGAGGAATCGAGCTCTGATAGTTTCAGTGGAGAGGCAGCAGAGCACATTCCTGTGGAGGGATTTCTTCATTGGGTCAAAGAGGAGCTAGAGCACTTCACTTCAGTGCAGAAAGCAACAAAGGGGGAGGGCGCACCTGAGTTTGGGCACATCTTTCTCTGGATCTTGTGGCAAGGCTTGTGAGGAGCTTGCTATGTATACAGATTCTGTTAATGTTTTATGCTGATATTATAGTTCTTTGCATTTCATAAAGATAAGAGCATAATAACCACAAGATCACTAAGAAATACACATCCACAAGTACACAACATTTATCCTGGGAAACCCTCTAGGGGAAGAAAACCCAGCAAAAACTTCCTTATCATAAATAGCTTATCA
>JASDQU010946300.1:0-27744 GCA_032191745.1 Picea mariana
GTCCACTATAAACCTTAGAAATCTATCATATAGGAAAACAACTAGAGTAGTCCCCTACAAACCCTAGAAATAGTCATATGTATTTTAACAAGTTTTAAAACAAATGATATTAGGGAAAGGCAATCCACTACAAACCTTAACAGAACCCTAAAAACCACAATTAACAAACTAAATATAATAAAATATAGATACTTGATCCAATCTTCATAGCTTGCTAAGAATATGGGGTGATTGGCTTACTTGGAAACCACGTACTTGCAATTCGGTGACCTCATAAACATAACCATACCTTGATCATTGACCTGAAAAACCACAACCAAAAAGTGGGGGATGACTCTCCTCCCAACCAAACCCTCATTCATCAAGACTAAGATCCCCCCTTCCCTCAATCCACTACTATGTCGGCTCTCCTTAGCCTTGTCCTCAACTTGGCCAAGCAAAATGAGAGATACATTTTCTCCTCCTTCTTTGTTCTTATATAAATTACATCCATGGTGAAGAATTGGATCCCTACAATCCTTTATTTAATTCTTTATTATATTTCATGGTTTCTTCATAGTTGTCGTTACTTATTTTACGATTTTTCTTTAATTACCCAAGTATCTATAATAAGTACTTCTTATGAGCCCCTTCAGGATAATTATTATATACTTATTTATTATTATTTATTGATATAAGTACTTATTATGACCATTTCAGGAGAATTATTATATTCCTTTTATTATTATATTTATTTATATATTTAATAATAATATGGGGCATGACACCTAGGATTTACAAGATAAGGTTTATTGAAGAAAATACAAGGGAAAATGCACTATCGCCCCTTTGATAAGAACATTCACACTTAATACATTCATAAATAAATCAACAATGACTTAGAAAGATCACTTACTAGGTAAATCAATGCTCATCCATGAAACCCTAACCATGAAATCATCCATCAAAACTTGAAAAGGCATCCAAAGATCATCTCTCCAAGAATTTGCATGGGTTAGTGCATAGACAAAAGACAAGTAAATAAGAGACAAGTAGTAGTAATCCTCCACAAGTAGTAAATGATGAAAAAGTGGGGGAGCACTTCCTCTATTTATATGAGTTAGTCATCCATAGACAAAAGATCATCTCTTCAAGAAGTCACATATGTTAGTCATCCATAGACAAAAGAGAAGTAAAGAAGAGACAAGTAGTAGTAATCCTCCACAAATAGAAAATGATAAATAAATGGGGAAGCACTTCCTCTATTTATATTAGGAAACCAAGCACTTGCCCTCATTGAGATAATATCCACTAAAGCCCCTAAAAAAACATAATATATCCATGATACAAGGTGGATAGGTCTAGGACAACCCCCAAAGATGCCTCTAAAACAAAGATACATTGCAAAATCATGAAAACGTTCTCTAAAAATGCCACATGTGTGAGTGTAGAAGCCTCGTGAATGGTGATGTCATCTCCAAATGGGGTACAAAGGCTCCAAAAGTCATGTGTCTCCAAAAAACATGCAAAGTATCATCGAAATTCATGCCTCCTCGTCAAGAAGGTCACATCTCCTCATCAAGAAGGTGTCATCTCATCATCAAAGTGCTAGGTCAACTCAAGCAAGTGTCACATCACCCTCAAGTGTGACATCCCATCACATATGAAACGTCTTAGCTCAAAATACTACAAAGAGAACACCTTGTAGATGAGGCTTTTAGTGTTATAAGATTTGGAAAAATTCTCAAAAAAACCTCTGCTACAACCTTCACTATTTAAAGCAGAGGTTTTAACGGATGTTCCATATAACTTTAAAAAATTGGGCGGGTGGAGGTTTTAGCGGAGGTTTTTTTTCGATGCTTGCATTGGTAAAACACATCGATGCGGTATTAAGTAACCTGCACCATGCATCAGTGCGCACAAAAACTAAAAAGCATTGGTTCTCTTAAAACTATTACGCATCGGTTCCATATTTTATGTTGTATGAAGTACTAGTGTTTTTTGCTTTAATGTACGCACTAGTTCATATTTTTTTTGGTCTGCAGTAGCAGTGCTCACATAAATATTACATATCGGGTCATTCTTATTGTTTTATGGCACATCGGTGCACTTATAGTTAGTACACACCACTGCTTGTACTACCATGTGCACCAAACGATAGTGAAATTTTGAATATTTGAGGTGAGATGTCGGTGTCATTCTTTTTTACTAAGCATCAGTGTGTGTATTATATTTAAGAGTCGATGTGTATATTATATGTAGCACACAGGTGCATATTGTAATCATGTGCACCGTAATATTTTGAAACAATAAATATAATCATATGTTATGTCATTTAAAGTAACAATGTTTTTCACAATTTCTAGCATTGTTGACGCTTGAATCCGTCAGGACCGAAACAACAACCTAATGAGGACATTAGTCCCCCTTCGTTTTTAGAGAGGTGGTTCTTCTCTTTGGCTAAAAGATATATCTTTCAATATCTTGGAGTAGGGAGAGTGCTAGACAACAAACCCCAAATCTTTATTTCTTGGATTTAAATGAAAATGGTTCTTCAATAACCCAATATGATCTTTATGTGCATCAAAAGTCTTTTTACAATAAGAAAATATTGAAGGACGGCTTCAACATCATAATTAAATTGTGATCAACATCACACACAATCTTCTTAATCATATATAAATACATCCATGTCTTCTTCATGAAAAATAGGAGAGAATAATTTGATTATCTCAAAGAATTTTAAAAGAGTATTGTTATCAAGAACAAAAGAGAATTTGATAGGTCAACCTCAAATATCTCATACTTAAAACTCAAAGTTACAAGATAATGTCAAGATCAACCCCGAAGCAATTCTCTATGGAGTTTTATTCATGAAAGATGTTATTCGTTACAAAAGCTTCAACAACCATGTATCTGGATGCAACTACTCCATGATCATAT
The DNA here is from genome assembly GCA_032191745.1 of Picea mariana. Taxonomy (NCBI): domain Eukaryota; kingdom Viridiplantae; phylum Streptophyta; class Pinopsida; order Pinales; family Pinaceae; genus Picea; species Picea mariana. Next base: position 2,923 of record JASDQU010946300.1, read on the forward strand.
AAGAAAATATCTTAGAAGAATACAAGAAAAACACTCAACAGCTCAACCTTGTGCCCAACTCTGAGATTCAAGCATAAAGTTATGAGAAATGGTGTAGAAGAAATAGAAAGAATGGAGAAGATGGAGATTTTTTCTTTTGATCAGAAGCTTGATTGTGTATCCATGGTTGTACCTTATTCTTCCTCTTATCTTCTACCCTGCCCCTCTGACAATATTGATTCTTCCAACATTCGATGAAGCCTCTCTTCTCCTTTTAAGAAGAGATTTTCTAACTACTTGAGTAGTTAGGGTTCTCTCTTCTAGAAATTTCCGTAAAAGTTTCTTCTTGAAACATTCCCTTTAATTAATACATCATTAATTACTCATTAATAAATTCACATCATTAATATAAGTATATTGAAAATGGGTCCCTCTCATTTTTTAATAAAAGTTTTAATTAAATTTTTATTTTTAAAATGTAATTAATTTCAATTTAAAAGAGGATGATTGTGTTTTAATTCTCTTGGGAATGATAATAATTTTTTTAGACATGGAAATTATTTTAGATGTTATCCTCATAGTATTATCTTTCCAATGATATAAAATTTTCTAAAATTTGTCGTCTGGATCTCAAGATATGAGCTCATGAAGTTGAGTTGTCATGCATGCCCATTAAAAATGAAACTGACTGATATTTTAAATTCTGTGCAAAATGTAGCAAAATTCAGAATTTTAAACCTGTAACATCATCTTCTACGTCGAAATACCTTTCCAACGGTATAAATTTTATGTGATTCTGACACCCGGAGCTCAAGTTATGGCCTATGCAATATTGTGACTTAGCCACCGTCGATCAAAATTCATGGGCAAATCTGGGCCCTTGGATTAATTTCATGCTCTCCATTAATTAGTTGCCACGTGTAAGGATATTATTAGATTGCATGTGGCACTCCTCCATAAGCTTAAACACATTTCCATGTCATCCACGGAAATTTGGGCACATGGCATAAGGTTACATGTGACTAAATAAAATAAAATATATAAAGTGAGAAAAGTTAAAGGTTAATAAATAATGTTTTGTGAAAAGGGAATAAGTGTGGGAGGCACGGGAGTGTAGGAAAGGGGGAAAGGGTAATGTATCGAGGAGGGTAGAAATGTAGGTGGTGAAATAGGGGAGGGATAAATGTAAGGAGCGGAGTGAGAGGGAGTGACATAGGGAGGGGTGAGGTGAGAGTGTCAGGGGCGGACTTGAGGAAATGTGAGGGGGAAGGGAAATGGAGTATGGCGAGTCTGACTGACCACCATACTCAAAATAATTTTAAGTATGGGATTTGGGGAGTGGGGAAGGGTGAGGGAGCGAGGGGGTAAAGTAAAGTGTCACAGGTTGGGGAGGTGAGGGATGTGAGGGGGTTGGGTATAGTGGTTGTTCACCCCCGCGAACCTGATGAGTAAATAACATGAAGTTAAGTGTGAAATAAAAGGGGAAGTAAAGTAAAGTGGAGATAAACAGTATGACGGGCAAAGAGTATGGTGGGTTCCCACGAGTGATAGATTTTTATGGGTTTTGAACCCAATACAAGAAGATTTTCAAGGGTCTTGAACCCAAAAAAAATTAAATGCACTTCCAATAGATTAGCTTTATTCCACATGAAAGAGGCACAATTTTCTTCTTTAAACTTTAAAAACGGATATCTTGAAGATACGAGCTCGGATTTCCTATCCAAAAAATGCGTGACAAAGCTGAGGTCGGGGGATACATAAGGAAATTATAATAGTTCAAAAACTTTCATCTTCTGATATCAATTTTTTTTTATTGATCCAAGAGCAGGAAAATAAAGATGACCAAATTTTGGTCAACCACTGGCTCCAACTGCGGGACAATGGCCCCCGGTGGGTTGTTGAGTGTTAGAGTCATATATTTCATAGTATCAAATGGTGATTGAAATTTATTCCTTCATTGATTTTATATTTTAAATAATATTACATTCTGCAAATGATTTCCCCAGTATGTGGCTGACCTTTGGGGAAGGTTTGTGACCGAGGGTCTCTTGAGGGGTTATCGTACTGTTCCCTACCACTTTCCACTTATTACATTCCCATCATATTGCCTTCTTCTAGGACCTTTGATTTTAGTGAACCAAGAAGGGCATGTACCTCATTTCATGGGAAGAAGGGGCTAAAGGCCTTGAGGGATTGATGCTGGCTAAAAAGATAAAAGCCTAAATATAGACCTTCCAGATGCTTCACCCAAGGATCCTCGAGAAAGAAATGAAATGTTTCTCTGTAAGAAAAGGGGGGACCTACAAAAATAAATGATAGTGAATGCTTAAGGGGTTAGTTGGGGGATGGGAGGTCTCATCGAGAGTTGGCCTATCATGATCATAGGTATTTAGCGGTATGACATTACCATCATCTGGTCACCAAGTCAGGGTAATGACACTCAGTTACACAATTGAGAGAAAGGGGGTCTCATCATGAGCTAGCCTTCTCATTTCCGTGAGGTATTTTTGAATGACATTGTCGTTATCTAGACACCAAGCTAGGAAAATGGACTTCAACTTGTTCCTTAAAACATGAAAGAAATAAAGAATGCAGAGAAGATGGGCTTGGAAAAAGTGCATCGCAAACGAAGGTACCACACACCCTCTACAAAGGCACCCATAAATGAGATAATATGAGCCCTTGTATGTCATGAAACTCATCGACCTATGAATTCTACATCCCTTCCACCTTATCATCCACTACATGACCTTGAAAGGCCATCCTTGGGAGCATCCCCTACTTGAGGGCTTTGTTCTACCCAATGGGACCTTCATGACACCCCTCCCATACTTAAACTTGGTCAATTGTATAGGGTTTTTAAGCATTTGTTTAATTTGATGAGGTAGTTTTGATGCACATGTTTAGGTGCATTTCTTATTAGATGAGGAAATGATCTCTCAATCTGCTTAGTACACCTCCATTCGGACGATCATTTCCCTTGCTTCAACCATTGGGTTGGAGTCTACATCGGATGGATGTGAAGACAACCTTCCTCAACGGAGAGATTGAGGAAGAGGCATACAATGAGCAGCCATATGGTTTTGTGATTCATGGGAAGGAGTCCTATGTGTGCAAGTTGAATAAGGCCTTGTATGGACTCAAGCAGGCACCTCAATCTTGGTATGCGAGGATTGATGGATACCTAATGAGTCTGGGTTTCAACAAGAGTGTCCCTGATTTTGATCCTATACGTTGATGATTTATTTCTCACCAGAGAAAAGCATCTCATTGCTTGGTGCAAACAGGAGATGGCCTCTGAATTTGAAATGAAGGATCTTAGCATGATGCACTATTTCTTAGGACTAGAGATGCGACATAGAACTGATGATATCTTCCTGAGTTAGGGGAAGTATATAGTTGAGATTTTGAGGAGATTTGGGATGTTGGACTGTAAGTCCATGGCTACACTGATGGTGTCGAATCTGAAGAAGTTGAGTGAGCCTTCTTCCGATTCAGACTTGATTGATCCAACTATGTACAACAATTGATTGGATCATTGATGTATTTGGTTAACACCAAACCAGATATTTGTTATGCAGTGAGTGCACTTAGCCAGTTCATGAGTCAGTTGAGACAGTTGCATTGGGTAGTTGTGAAGCATGTGTTGAGATAATTGCGAAGCATAGTTGTATATGGCCTGAGATATGCTTCCAGTATTAACATGATATTGCAGGGATATGTTGATTTTGATTGGCCAGGGAGCACAGTGGATAGGAAGAGCACCTTCGGGTGTTGCTTCAGTTTGGGGTCCGCCATGGTTTCCTAGTGTAGCAGGAAACAAAATTTTGTGGCCTTGAGTACCGCACAAGCCGAGTATATTACAGTATGTATGGAAACACACAAAGCAATGTGGCTTCAGAAGCTCCTTGTAGTCTTGTTTAGGAAGATGTTGGATCCCACCATGATTCATTGTGATAACCAGAGCTGTGTGAAGCTCTTAGAGAATCCATTATCTCATGACAAATCGAAACATGTTGAGATCAAGTATCATTACATTCGAGACATGGTGCTGAGGAAAGTAGTAATGGTGCAGTACCTTCCTACAAATGAGTAGATTGCAAATGTTCTCACCAAGCCCCTTGCCAAGTCGAAGTTTGATATCTTCTGTGATAAACTTGGAGTGGTAGAGAATGCCCCTCTCGCTGAGAGGGAGTGTTGATGATTGCAACTTCGTGAGACATTCTCCATGTTGTACTCCTCATTGGAATGATTTGGGTTGACCTGTGATGATACTCCTCGATTGACTGAGTTGAGTATGACACTCATCAATGGATTGATAAGTTGTACTGGGTTGGTGCCCAACAACCCTTGGGTTTTAGCCCATGTGGTTGGGATATTGTACTGGGTTGGTGCCCAATGACCCTTGGGTTGCAGCTCATGTGGTTGAGATATTGTACTGGGTCGGTGCCCAACCGCCCTTGGGTTGTATCCCATGTGGTTGGGATATTGTATTGGGTTGGTGCCCAACAATCCTCGGGTTGTAGCCAATGTTCTCGGTATATTGTACTAGGTTGGTGCTCAATGACCCTTGAGTTGTCACCCATGTGGTTGGGATATTATACTGGGTTGGTGCCCAATGACCCTTGGGTTGTAGCCCAAGTGGTTGGGATACTATGGGTTGTAGCCCATCGTCCCTTGTGGACGCACACTATGTGGTTATATCCCTAGTGTACTCTAGTGGGTTGTAGACCCTAGACAAGATGAGAAGGTCCACATTGGTTGTAGCCATGTGTGATGTGATGGAGAAGACTTTCACTGTGACATCAAGAGAAGGAAGAAGGTCCATGCCTTGCACAGAAGACTCAAAGGTTCAAGGCAGTCCTGATGAGAGGCACCACTTGGACGTGATAGTTCACATGTTGGACTTGTATATATAAAAGAGCTATCTCCCATTTGTAGACATCACTTGGATATCATTCTCTCTTGTGTATTTCACTCTATTGGACTAGTGCGCTATATTTGGAGTTGTAGCGCCATTCTTCTTTCTGCTCTTGTATATTCTCTTGGACAAATATTACAGTGAAAGGTTGTTGGGTTTTCTTCCCTTGTGCAGAAGGGTTTCCCAAAATAAAATTCTTGTGTATTTTGTGCATGGTGTTCTTCTTGTGATCCTAGTTATTTACTGCAGTTATTGTATATGGGTTATGCTTCAATTATGCTTCCGCTAATGTGAAATGATAAAGAAAGTTAATGAAATTGAACAAGCATAAAATTCTAACACTAGGGACACATCTCCTTATCCTCGCCATTCCCTCGTCTCAAAAAATAGTGCAACATAGATTATTCATGGTTCCAACCTATTAGGGTGAATAATTTTTGCCTTTAAATACAGACAAAAAAGCCCCCACCAAATAAATATGATAGATACGGAAAAACAAGTTTTAAAATAAAAAAATACAATATTTTAACATATAATTTAAGATAATACTACCCAAATCAGTGAAAATGATGAACATCTCCCATGATGATGAGAGAAAATATCACTTGAACCATGAATAGTCCAATAATTTTCACCTTCAAATACAGACCAAAAGACAATCAACCAAACAAATACTATAGATATGGAAAAGCGATTTTAAAAATATAAATCTAAAAATTTTACCTATAACTTATGATAACATTATCTAGATAAGTGGAATTAATGAATAGCGCCCATAACGATAAGAGAAAATATCACTCAAGGAAGAAAGTAGATAAATGTTGGAGCCCATGAAGTTAAACCTTTGCTATGATTATTCATGTATATCTAGTCAAAATGCAAAGTTGCAGCTGTGGAGTTGTAGAGAAGATAATGTAGAAAAAACACACAAATTAAAAGTTTAGGGCTAGGGTTAGTGTTCTGTAAACCACCTTGGTTATTCCAATGGTTGGCTCGCCAAAACAAATCTAAAACTATAGCTCCTACAATGAACCTATGTTTGACTGTGCAACTATTCTTTTTGTATTTTTAGTGATTTAATAGGAAAATAAACATACTATACAAATTTTTTAATTGTTAAGAAGTAAGAATGAAACTACAATAGTAAAGACACATAATGAAATATCATAAACAAAATATTTACCTTGGGAAACCTGATATGGGAAAACCCAACAAGAAGATGGTGTTAAGCCCTAGATAAAGCCCCATGTTAAGCATAAAACCCCTTATTAAGCACCAGATATTGAGTTATTACATTTCTAGTGTTATATTAATAGGTTGGCTAGAACCTTTCAATGTTCCCTTTCATTATAATTGTACTCTTTGTCTCCTATGTATACCAAGAAGACCTAGTCTTAGGATCATCGTATATTGTCTTGTGAATTGGATATATTGTAAAAGGAGGTTTACCCCTCGAAGTGGACTGTATTCATTGACCTTTTGTCATTTTCAAGGCGCTTGGTTCATAACAGATCGACTATACTTTCTTCTTAATCAAATGAGAGTACAAGGAAAAATAGAAAAATCATTAAGGTTGTTGTGGAGCTATGAGACACTATATTTTGGTACCATCCCCTACAAAATGTTTTTTCTTCTTTGTTTTGGAGTGAATTCCCTCCTATTGGTGCTTGCCCATGTGCATTTGTCTGTGGCTCCTCCTCCTATAGCCACAACTTCCTTAACCTCCTCTATCTCTTCATCCCAACCAACGTCCTATCTTGTGCCTTCACACCCTCAATTGTAATCCCAATAGTCGTCTTAGGCCTTCCTCTCCTGTTTACAAAGCCTTTGCTCATGACCCCATTTTCCTCTGCATCCTTGTCCTTCTCTCTATCCCATTCCCCTTTCGCCTCACCATCTACCTCCTCTACCCCATCTCCCTTTTCTTCTCCTCTTAATCACAACCTCCTTGCCCATTATTCCACCCTCTATCCCTTTGTCTGTAGGACCCTTAATCTTTCCCTCTCCTCAATCCTTAGTCTCAACATTGCCTCGACCCACTTCAACTCACCCTCTCACCCTACCTTCCCTCTCCATGGTGTCTTCAAGGACACATCAAAAACCCATGGAATTCTCAATGGTAGACAATAATGACAACTATATGTAGATTTCAATACACAATCACTAAAAAAAGTTTTCGGAAGATCAATTCACAAACTTGGTACATAGAATGGAGCAAGTTGAGAGGTGAATTTGAGACTACAATGAGAGGGACCTATTCTAGCAAATAGGGTCTTAGATATGGAATCTGAGAAACTCATTCTCAAGCAAATGATGGTTGAAAATAAAACATAGAAAACCCTCCACCCATCGAGCAACTTCTTGCACATAGAAATTCTAGACATTAAGAAGAAGAAAGAGGAGATTCATTCTCAATAGGGACTACTCAACAAGAATTCGAGAATCACCTCTATTATTGGGCACAGGTTGTTCAGGGGAGGAACAAGACCCCTCCCCATTATTGTTGTCGAGAAAGTAGTGTATACCAAGTTCATAAAGGAGCACACTAGGTATGCTCATGAGCTGAACCCGAGGTGAGGGGACTCCCATCATCCTTGACTTCCTTAGAGCCCACGCTTGCAAGAGATTATTTTCTCCAAAATAGTTTGAACCTTCTAGATATTGGCCTAGAGATGGCTTGGTTTGGATTATAATACACTTTATTCTTTTGCTTCATGCCTTTTGGATATCAATTGCTAGCACTTCAGAGTAAGTGAAGGTTCTTCTTTCTTCCCCATAGGATTTACTTGGACAAGGATCTCTCAAGCTCCCATGACACTACAATGCTCAAGGGAACAGGTTACAATATTGCAAAAAGCTGGCAAATGAGCCATCATTAGGGGACTGAGAGTGGTTATTCCTTCGAGAAGTGGACCCATTTAGGATTTCCCAAATGATGGTCCTATCGAGGAAGTAGTGGTGTCTTAGGGATTTTAGTGAGGTGTTGGAATTGTAATTGAGCCTTTTGGCTTCTCCAAGCTTGCTTTATGATGCACTCGGACCATTGGATATTCTCTTTTTGATCGAGACCCATATGAGTCGCGTTAGGACTATATCGAATGATCTAGGCTATAATTGCATATCATTATTTTTAGACACAAGACTCAGAGATCTAATAGTGTTCGAGGTTTAGCGGGCATTGCTTGTTTGATTCAAGATTCTCTTTAGGGTAGAGTTTCCATGATTGGTTCAAACAATTTTTCTAGATTCATGTGGGTTTGGATTAGTGCCATTCCCCTCTTTCCTTGAGACAATTTCATTGTAGTGTGTTACTTCCCCCCTACTTCCTCGGTATTTTCTTTCCACAAGGATTCAAAGAGGGACCCATACCAGGACTTGTATGTCGATATTCTTTAGAACTTAGCTCTAGAGGATGTCATCCTCATGGGGGAATTCAATGCTTGAACTAGATCTCAACAGTTTCTCATGATAATTTCGAGGATGCACGATAGACTCAGCTTCAGTGGATCTTCACAAGGTTTCAGATGATTCATTAGGAGCACTCACAACCTACGATGATCACCTTTTGCACCTTGGATAGTCCCGTGAGTCATCACTCTTGAATGACCTTCTTCACTCCCTAGATTCTAGTAAGTTCACATGTTTCCCTCATAGTGAAGGAGCTAGTATGGTTAGTGATCCAGGGTTCGCCCTCACATATCCACCAATTTTCAATTATCTCAATCCTCCCTCTCTTCCCTCCCCGGGTTCCCCATCGAACCACTATCTTGTTCAATGATGGGGACCTAGATGTCTACTCTTCCCTCTTTCACCAATTGCCCCCTTCCCTTTCTTAGTGCTTGTTCTTTAAGTAATCCTCCTCCAAATACGCTCATCTCTCTTCAATGATTTAAAGAATGACCCTTAGTTCCAATCCCCATATCATCGGTTCACTCATATTCCCCAAAGTCTATATCTGACACTATGAAGCGGTGGTATGACAAGGAGTGTGAAACACATCACATACAACTTTGTCATGTCTTCTTCCATGACCCTACCTCCTACCCACATTTCTAGAATTCCCTTTTTTACCTCCTTGATTGGTTTTAAAAGTTCTCATACAATAAACATTGAATTTCATACAATAAACATACTTCTTTGAAAGGTTTCTATTGCTTTGTCGACTTTTGAAAGGCATTTGATTCGCTCTTTAAGGAGGCCCTATTCCCGAGGCTTAGAGACATTGGTATCTCAAAAACTCTTATCTCGATTATTATATGTCTCTATGAGTTCGTTCTTGGTCAAAACCTTCATAGAGTACATGGAGTGTCAAATTTTATTAGGAGCACCATTGGGGTGAAGCAAGGGTGCCTTCTTTTCCCTACATTATTTGGGATCTATATGGATGAGCTGGAGTCTTTACTACATGAGCATATCCATTCCAGTGATGTTTGTCTCCTCCACCATTTCTTGATCTCCATCCTCTTCTTTGTGAAATACTTGATCCTCTTGGTCTCCATTCTCTTCTGGAGGGTGTATAGAGATATTTGGATGCCTTATCTAGCTTATGTGATCTTCTATAGTGGACGATCAACTTGGGTAAAACCAAGGTTATGGTCTTCAATGGGTCGAAGAATATCCTCCTGGACTATCACTTCTATAAAGGGTGGAGATCGAGATCAACACAACTTACACATACTTGGGGGTTCAATTTGCAGGGGCCTAGGTAGAGGAATAAATTAATCCAATTGTTTAAGTTGGATTAATGAGTTAGATGCATAGGATAGAAGATAAGTTAGATGATTTCTCCCTTTCAAAAAAAAAAAAAATTTTGAAAAGGGTCTGCACATTAAAATTCACCCTAAGTTGATGAAATAAGTTAGTTTAGCATAGCTTATGAATAATACTACAAGGATTTAAAAAAGAAAACATATTTCTTTATGGCGCATGTTTTTTATCCAAAGTTGGCAAAGTGAAAAGACATTTTTTCTTGTAGCGCATAATCTTTGTGCTAATCTCCCCCAACAGCATCACCCCGTACTCGATCGATGGCCCTCAACTACTTTCGCCCCCTGACCTACCTACCTTTATCGGCAGAGAGGGCCCGAAAAGTGGTTTTCCCCACCTCGGTCCCACCTAATATGGTGCCTCCTCATCATTTCGCACCACTCCATTCAATTACCATATACCTCCAACCCCCCCACTCCGAAATTCGCATAACCTAATCCCGATAGCATTCACTTTTCCCACCGCCACTTAACCTCTCCCTACATGACACTTGTCCCACACATTATACTCATTAGCCAATTAAACTCCTCCATGTGACCGTTCATTGTCTCGTAACGATCCTGCACCCTAACAGATATCCCTGTGCATATAAAACTCTTGTTTTCACCCATGTTACATTGTTTTTTGACTAAGAACCTGTGAAGACTACGTCGAGCTAATTGTCAAACTACTACTGTCACCTCTCATTGTTCAACAGATGAACTTTTCCTAGTAATTACAGTGTTGCCAAGTCATTCTACTGTTAATTTGTCAATTATGACTCCCAAGGGAAAGTCTATCAACATCTTTGAAAACCCAATGACTCCCCCTCCAATTGACCTGGACCACATCTCTCTGGAAGATAGATACTACAAGGTTGCCAAGCCGAGGTGTGAATTCAATTTTTTTGAATTACACTGTTGGTTGAAGGAAATTTTCCTCGACCAGAGCAACGAAATTGGACTCTGGGAATCCAATTTTCCCCTTTACATGTTTCCCCAGACTTACCCTTTCCTTGAATTTGTCCTCAAATGCCAGGCTAGTTATCTGCCAAGCCAAAGAGCCATTGCCTCTCCCACCGGTGAGATTTTGTTCACAATTACTCCTAAAAACATTGACCAAATGCTATAGATCCCTCAAAGTGACTCCACCACCCCTTTCTTTGTCAAATCCCTAAATGAATTGTATCAGAAATTGACCTTTCCACAGAGAGCCCAATTTTTTTAGATTTTCCTCCCTCAAGATGCCCAATTTCCTAAGAAGAATCCACCTTACCCCTCTTCCATTTTCACAGAGAAAGCTAACCAAATTATCTCCATGATTTGATGTATGTTAGGTTATTTTTCTGACGAATGGGTAGATGAACCTATTTTAGGTTTTATGTCCATTTTCTCTACAGAAGAAAAGGTTGCTATGAAGTTCAATTTCAGTCAATTCTTGGTTGACAGCATTCATGAACAATTCCTTAAGTTTCCAACTGAAGGGATGTTCAAATATTCTTCCATTCTGGTTTATATGTTCCTATTATGTCAAGCAGACAGGTTTCCTTTTGCACTCCAGAAGGTAAATGAACAAGGAATCCCGCAGTCAGTCATATTATGGACTGCATTGGTGAGAAAGAACTCAGCAGAGTATAATTTCAAAGATTTCATAGATCATTTCATCTATCTAGCTACTTGTTTGATGAGCAGCAGTACAAAACCCAGGGTTAATGAAGGTTTTACACCTAACTGATAAAGCCAAGACAGGTGACTGGTATTTATACCAGAATTATACAAAAATCAGGGTGTATGGATGTGACATGTCACCATGCAAATTGCCTAAATACCTCCCAATGAGGATTTTGCATTGGAGTACATAAGGAAAATAATAAATTCAGATGAAATTCACTTTGTAGCAGCCAAGAAGAAATCCCAATTCAGAATCAAAACTCAGATTGCACCATTCATTTGCAACAGCAGAGCACTAGGTGAAGAAGCATACATCCTCTTGAGATAGATGAATTATCCTCTAAGATTCACTTGGTCATATGACCCATTTGGCATCATTTCTTAGCTGAGGACAAAATAGAAGACCACTCCCTATGTGCACACACAAAGGCGAGAGATTGAGAGATATATGAACCAGGATGAGTGGGAAGTGAACACTTTGCAAGAAGTAAAAGAACAACCTGTGTCTATGACCACTTCACAGACCATCACGCCTCAGAAGCAAGGAGAGAAAAGATCAAAGAAGGAAGACTCTCCTTCAGTCACAGAGGTCTCTGCAGATGATTTTTAAGTATATAGGAAGAGGACTAAAACCATTCACACAACAGTTTTTCTAAAAGAGGGAGAAATGAAATCTACAATAGTTTTGGAAGGACCACACTCTTTAGCACAGTGAGACAGTTTTTTTGTAGGATCTCCATCATCACCAACCTCACAAAGAAATCCAGACACAGCTCTAACAGTCGAATCAATTCATGGAGAAAAGGAGTCAAATATTTTTTACAAGTATAAGGAAATTAAACAAAGGAATGAGCTTCTTAATACCAGCACTTATACTCAATTTTGGAAACAGACCTCCACTACTCAGCACAGACTGTTGTCATATTTTGACAAAAAGAAGGGAAGAATGCAAATGGAATTATTACAAGCACATGTCCCCTATCCCAACACAACAACAGATTACAAGAAGACTTCTTTTAAATTTGATTTAAAGTATGTCCATCATGTTGATTAGATGGATATGCACAGACAAACGGGAGAGATGATCTTCTCAACCCTGACAAACACCTCAATGACAGCTTCCAAATTACAGGTATCCCTGAATAATATCCAGTCTCAATTAAAAATTGAAAAGATCTCTTCTTTGGCCAAGGATACTAAGATAAAATCATTAGAAGAGGTAGTTCTCAAAATTGGATATGATCCAACTAATGTCAAGGCAGCAGAAGATTTGATAAAGAAGAAGAATGTTGATATAGCATCACTCAGGAAACAACTAAAACTTCCATCCACGGAGGATTCACAAACTAAAGAAGTAGCTGAGACAGAAAACCAAAAAGAAGAGATGCTCAAATTGATAATGGAGCAAAATGCATAGATTATGGAAATGGAAGCAGAGATGGACAAGTTGATCAAGGAAAAAGAACAGAATGCACAGTTGTCCATGGTTCCTGTTAGTCCCTAAAGTTGCACTTAATTGTGAGAGGGAAAGCTAGGGCATCATCAAGTTATTGCAATGGTATTTATGAAGGTTTTTATAAATAGGTTTTTAGAAAGTGGTTGAAATATGATTCAAGGATTCAAAAATAAATACAAAACTCAAATGTAAAAGCAAGTAAACATCCCACTGATTTAGTAAATGGTAGTCACCTTAATAGATCAGAAAATAATGTAAATAAAGAAGGGAATGTATGAGAGTATCTAGTTTGTAAACTCACATATGGATTTCTTATTTCAAAATATCATTGAGAAACAAGAACATGTACTTGAAAACAATCTTGATTATAAACAAAAACAACAAAGTGTTCACTATGTTACTTAAAATGAAGAAATCACATGCATTGCAACAGAATAAATGAATTCAACTAAGAAAAGAAATAGAATAAGATATGAAAGAGGATCTAACCATCAACATGCCTTTCCCATTTAGTATCAATATGGAATATAATCTTGTCTTACAGTGGATTTTTACAGAAAATGTCCTTGAATGCCCAACTAATCGACCCTCATACAATCTTTCATGTGTCTATTTAAAATACACAAAGCATTCTTATAGATCATATTTTCTAGTTTATAGTTTTACAATAGGATCATATCAATGCCTATTTCCTAGAAAAATAATCTCAAACGAGCACTTATAATGCCTATATAGTAGTAGGCTCAACATCCAATCCGAATATAGATTAGGAAATAGCTTTACAAAACTAGCAAATCCCACAAAAAAAGGAACCCTATCTTGCTGAGTTGTTCCATCTGAGATACCAAAAAGTTTCATTTGAACTAAGCATTATGAATCAAATTGTTCATCTTTACCTTCTAAGCAATAGCATCAAACAATCAAAACTGAGGCAAAGTCTTCTTGAATTATCATGGTATGATGATTGCACTAGCCCTAGTGTCTCTATGTTTAAGCTTGGTTGTTAACACAAAATTATGCCAATATAACCTTATATTGAATTCTCTTACCTCTTTAAGCAATGCCTTATGTTCTTTTCTTTTCCTTTTAAAATCATGTATCTTTTCTTGTTGTTTAGCATTCCATTGCTCAACAAAAGATTTCTCTTTCTTCAATTGCTTAATCATACTCTGCAACTCCTTTACTCTATATTTTTCCTTCCTTACTTTCACTTTAAATTCTGGATATTCCTCTATAGGGGCAGGTAAATTTAGATCTATAGCAGCTTGGGGTTTTCTTAATTTAATCACATATTTAGAAGATATCCCAGAACTAAGGTCTTCATCTTCAGTTCTGTCAGAGTCTCTAGTTTCTAGAAGGTCTTGCATATGGTCTAGTTCTAGAAAAATATTATTTATGTCATCATAAACTGCATATGTGCCCTTAAATACAGATTCAGATACTAAAGTTGATTTTGTAGTTGCTCTGATCATGGGTCTTCTGGAGTACTTTGCAATCTTCTTTCACTTTTCTTGCTTATTCTTCAAGTCCTCATATTCATTCTCTGTTCTATGTAAAGAAGATGCCATTGCCTATTTTTTTATCTCCTTCTTAGAATCCTCTGAATTATCTTCTATAATTATGAGATTCTCCTTCTTGATGGGAGGATGAAACATTGATTTTGAATTCAGTCTAAACTTATTAGCAGATATGGTAGAATTCCTTCTGGGCATTTAGGTATAGGTGTTTGCTTTTTACTCTGTTTTTTACCCTTTGCAGTCTTCTTACCTATAGATTGTTGTTTCTGTTTGACTGGATTCTGAACTGGACTTGTGGTGTAATATTCATATTCATCAAATTCCCTCTTTATATCTGGATCAATAAAGATGTCAATCTCTTCATTCGTTTTAGGCTTCTTACCTCTACTAGTAGTGCCTTTTTCATCATCTTTACCTATAGTAAAATCACCAATAGTTTGTTGGGTTTGTAACTTTCTCTTTCCAGCATGAGTTACCCTAGTTGTAGGTGAGTCTTCTTTCATTAAAACTTCGGTGGCTTGAGAGGTATGTTTCTCTCTTACAGGTTTCTTCCCCTTAACAGTTTTGGATCTGGTTGGCTATAGATTCGGTTTTAAGGATTGGATTAACGAGTCCCAAGATCTCTAGACTTCATTTAAGGAGAAGACTACTAATGTTTTAATAAAACCTTGATGAAAAAGAACGCGTTTTGTTGTAGCGGGATGGGACTGGATCCTCTTAGACATCTTGGATAAACTTTTTAATACAAAATAGGGTAAGTTAAGAGGGTAATCACCATTTACATGAATCAACAGTCTAATATGATAGATATGGACTAGGGAAAACCTACCTTCACATGTTATGTACCTACGGATAATTAGTAAGGAAGTGTGCCACTCTTTCCTTACCCAATTGTGTGGTATACCCTTGTTCCAGTTAGGGTTTTTCTTTTTTGGAATTAGAGACTGATTCACAAACTCCATGACTACATTATCATTCGTCCACTATCTTTCCCCATATACTGGTAATCTGCAGGCTTTAGAAATAGAATGCTTTGTCACATCCATTAGAAGTTTTCCAACCAGATATTAGAAGCCATCAAAGTTCTTTGCAAACGTCATCAAGATCTATTCGCCATGACCCTAGAACGTTGAGAAAAAGTCAAACCAACCAGCATCCTTGAATTTATGTTCCATCTAAGGGAATGCTTCAAGAAATTATGTTCCTTTAGGATCCAATCTGATTATTGGGCCACTCTTTCTGGGTGCCATATCACTGATACGATTCTGTAAACAATTCTGAGAAGATCGAGGGTTGAATCTTCAATTCCAGAGAGATGTTAAAAACTAGAAGTTATTTATTTACCTACAAACCCTGCATAGAACAACATACATGCGAAAATAGGTAGACAATGATTTCATTCATGATAATCGGGCATGTTGATTTGATGTCGAGGTGGCGAGTACAACTTAATCCTCCGAATATAGTTGTTATCATACGAATAGCATCCTAAAAAAGATCATAAAGAGGTTTTTAGATCCTCTAATCATGATTTAAAATGTTAGGACATGATTTGGGCAGGGTGGCACATGCAAAACAATGATTATTCTTGGCGCTGCAGGAATAGAGCTATTCTTGCAGCGCCTTTCCTAACTTGGAAAAAATTGAAAATTCAAATAATGAAACGACAAGTGATGTGACACAAAATTCTCATGTCAAATCCTAATCTTTAAAAACCTCAAAAATCATTTAAAATGTGCAATAAAGATTGAAAAATAATCTTCCAAGCCAAGAGGTAAAAACATAGTTTTGACATAAAATCATGAAAAATAGATGAACAGGGACTAGGGACACCCAATTAATCAAAAACAAGGTTAGGGACTAACAATTCCTCTAGATGTAATGCCCCTGACAGTGATAAGAACAACTGAAGTTTCTAAATCAACATCAATCCCAACACAAACTTCAGATGCATCTGATAAACTGGTGAAATCTATGGAGGACATGTCCATACACGGAGCAGAAATCAGAAAGTTACAAGAAGAGGTGAAGTTATTACAAGAAGATAAATCAAGGATTCAGGCTTGTCATCAGGAAGAAATGCATAAATCTCATAGGCTAAGCCAACGATTGCAAGAGTTAGGGAAAGAAACAGCCATGGAAAATACCTTAGCCCAAGCTAAGGAAAATATATGGATAGACATCAATAAATACATCACAGGTATTTGGCCCTCTATACAAATCATCTTTGAGCAGCATGAATTAATTCAGAAAGCTAGAGGAGCTATTGAAATCATTAAGGAAGAATTGGGAGAAAAGGAAACAAAATCCACAGACCTAATCAGGTTTCTAAACTCTAAAAACAAATAGGAGTTAGAGTAGCTAGAGATAGAGGACATAACTGAAACTATCCTGGAAATCAAAAAGGTTTTGACCAAGAAAGGCCTCATGTTGCAGTTGGAAGAAAAATCTTAGGTTATGGACAAAGGTGTGCAGAGATTCTTCAGCAAGTTCGAGGTGCTAAACTAAAAAGGTCTACCTGATTTGTTAGTGTTGAATGACAAGTTAATCACCTTGCCTGATTATAACCAGAAATTAAAGACAATGGCAAAAGAAAATTCAAAGTTTGTAGGGATAAAAGGAAGCATCATTGGGAAAGATTTCATGAAACATTGCAATTTGACTTGAACATTCAGCATCATTGGGTTGATTTTTGCATCCAAGAGAGCTACTTTGTATCATTCAAGAGGATCGACCAGTAATAAAAAGGCTCTTTCACAGGATTATCGTGTCAGACTGTTGGTGAAGTGCATCTTTCTAAGTTCATGTTTTCTTTCTATATTTTCATTGTGATGTGTTTCTAATTCATATTATTCAAAAGAAGGATAAAGAACATAATTTATCTCAATATACTTTGTTTCTGACTTTGAATGATCTTTATGTTTTCAACTGAAATCAAGTAAAAATAATTCTTAACTACTCTCTTTATTTGATGGAACTCTTCTCATTTCTTCCAATTCACTTCATCTAAATTTACCAGATCCAACAGTTTAACTATCTTTCCCTGTGAAGCAACCTTATAAAAAGATGAAAATGATCCTTGTTTTAAAAGACAGACCTCATAGCCCAATGGTAATTTAATCATTCAATCAACCAAATATTTCAAACAAACAAACAAATCTTGAACTGTCATAACTAGCCTAATACTTTAACACAAACAAATCTAAATCTTACATAGAGATCCTTCTCTGAAGATGGAAGGGCTAGATCCCAGCTTCCAAAGTGGTTTTGTGGTTACCTCTGTCCTTTCTTCTACAACCTCTATAAATTATAGAGTGATAACATAGTGGCGACCATACTAGGGAAGAACAAATTTTCAACTTCTACAAATTATTTTCCCTAGTAAGAAAACTTTATTTCTGGACAATCAGAGATTCAAATCTTTAGAAATAAATGTTTAGAGGCTGTAAAACTTTGTAAATAATTAAGTAGGTTTTTTAAGTTTTAGTTGTAGCTCCAAAAAGAATTCACACCAGATCTCATCATGATCTAGAACCTGCAAAAGTTGTAGATGGCCCTGAAAAATTGATCGGAAAAAGAAGTTTAGCATAAAGTCAAGGGAGTAGTAGTCCCCCTCCTAAGGAAACCTCTCTCCCATAGAAATTTGCCACAATCCAGGATATTCAATTTGATCTTCCATTCGAGAATAGTCTATTCAGAACCAAATCTGACAGTTTTGTGGATGAAACAGTATTAGATCAAGCTATTCTCCAACCCAATACACCTGAAATACCATCTCTTGAATCAGATCTTGATCAACAAATCCTTCACAATTTTGAGAAGTTACAAGATCTAGCATCAGACTTTGATCAAGCTTTACATGAAGCTTATATTCAACAATCTATTGGATTTTTTGCCCTGACCATTTCTGCATCATCTATTAATCCTCAATTGCTTCATCCTATATCTACATGTCTTGCTTCTTTTGTATTTTCCACTACCTCTCTAATAACTTCACATAAAGTAATCCAATCTATTATAGGAGTTCCTGCATCTACACCTTCCACAAGTTCATTTGTTATCCATCCTCCTATACCAATCATGCCAGTAAGATATGCTCCCCTCGTTTTGGTTGTTCCTTTACATAATATGCCCCAAGACTATCAAACTAGGATTCCTCGGTTTGATGGCACTGGAACTATGACTGCACAGCAACATGTTGATAAGATGAATGACTTTTTTTGACCTGCAAGAAGTAGATGTGGAAGATGTCAAAATGAGATTGTTTTCCCAAATCTTAAATGAAAAAGTCAAGAAATGGTTTGAAGCCTTACCAGCTGCTAGTCTGAATGACATTACTATTTTTCACCAATCATTCCTCAATAGATGGGAATTTAAGAAAAATCCACTTCAGATTTTATCTAAATATGAAAGTATTAAAATATCCCCTGGGGAAAGTGTGCGGGACTATTGCACTAGATTTAATAATATTTATAATGCAATTCCAACAAACATTAAACCCCCACAAGGTTTAGCTTTGATTAAATTCCTTACCGGTTTTGATGTTGATATGTCTTATCAATTGAGAGAAAGAAACCCTGCAACCTTGGAAGCGATGCGAAGAGATCCTGTGAGTGTAGAGGCCAATATGTTAGCTAAGAGGGCTAGATAGAGAACAGAGAAGAGAGTAATTATAAAAGAATAACCTTCTACCTCTTATGTTGATGCTAAATTAGACTCTTTAGTTAGAACTATGGAAAGGATGATGGACAAGTTAGACATTGTTGATAGGACTCCTCCTATAGAAAATCAACATGGCCCCCAAATTAGACAAAGAGAACAAAGAGGTCTGGATCAACAGATTAGGTCTCCTTTTCAAGAAATTATGTTGATGAAGGGGAAGAAATAGTTGAAGGCCTTGATGATGTTCACATCAATTTAATGGGAATAAATGATAATGATTCTATCTTTCTCACTCAAGAAGAACATGATATTTTCCTTCTTTCGCAAACTGAAATTGATTAAGAGGCATCAAAAGATTATCAACAATCTTTTGAAAATGCAATTATGGAGGTCCATAGGTAGTATAATCTGAGGAGTAAGAAGTCAATTGATAATCCTACCAAGAAAACTTATGATAATTCCACTAAAAAGGCAGCTGACACATCTGCTAAGAAAATTTCTGGCATTCCCTCTAAAAAGAAGATAGAAGTTCCAACCGAAAGAACATATGATTTTGTTTCAAAAACATCTCAAACTGATATTCCCTCTACTAGTCAGTCCAAATATACCTCACAAAAGGAATTTGTTGAGAAACAAGATTTCCCTTACCCAAATAAAACTCAAACGTCATTCAAATTTGAAAATGAATTAGCAAAACTCAAGATACTCATTCCTCTAATAGAGCTCATGAATAAGAATGCATGCATATCACAACTGATAAAATCTTTGAACATAGAGGCAGGTACAAACACAGTAAATGTTGTTGATGATCAACCAGAACTAGTATTTGGACCTGAAGTTGATGGAAAACCTGAAAATGGAGTTGTACACCCATTCTACATCGGTTTAAACATTCATGACAAAACTCTGCACAATGCCATACTTGACTCTGGTGCTTCACACAACCTTATGCCTAAAGCTGTTATGGAAAAATTAGGGCTTGATATCACTAGACCATACAAATATTTGTATTATTTTGATTCAAGTAAACTAAAATGCATAGGTCTCATTAAATATTTGTTTGTAACTTTAGCACAAATACCAGCCAAGAGTCTGGTAATGGACATAGTTGTTGCTGATATACCCCCTAAATATGGCATGTTACTGTCTCGCTCACGGGGAGCTACGTTACAAGAAACACTTCAATTGGACATGTCTAATGCTACCATTCCATTGTTTGTTCAATAGAGGAGATTATATAGGGAAACACTGATGAAATACATGGTCAGTAGTCAGGATAAACCACACAATCATCCCTTATATTATGTTCATTCAGACCTTGATTCTTTCATTTTGTATAACGATGGAGACATAGGAAAACAAATTGCCAATTTAAAAAATCATGTTTATAACATTGAAGAAGACAAAACATTTTTTGAAAAAGACAACATTTTTTGAAGAATACAAAACAATTATGGTGGAATCTGATAAGCAAGATGAACCTCTGTGGAGCTTAGATTTTGGTGGGGTTGTTAGTAAGGAAGGGTCAGGAGTAGGTGTATGGGCCTCAAATTCAAAAACAAACCATTAAGAAGGTCATTATTATAAGATAAATTTTCAATGTACCAACAATATAGCTAAATATGAAGCCTTAATGTTAGGGTTATAACTTTTAAAGAAGCTTGGTGCCAAGAGAATTTCGATTAGTGGTGACTCTGAACTGGTAATAAAACAGATCAAAGGTGAATAATCTGCTAAACACCCAAGATTTAGAGATTATAGGAATGTTGTCCTAGATTTTCTAGAATGCTTTATTGAGTATGACTTATCAGCCATTCCCAGAGACCAAAACATTCTAGTTGGTGATCTAGCTACCTCAGCAAGTACCTGCAAAATATCTTTCCATCCTAATCACCAATACATAGTTGAAGTGAAGAACAAACCAGTTGTCCCAGATAATATCGGATATTGGCAAGTCTTTGGAAATGATGAACAAATTGAAATTTTTTTGCAATCAAAGAATGAATTTGAATGTGCCAAAACAAATGTTGAATTTAATGATGAAGGAGAAAGTGTGGATGAGATAGATTCAAAAGAAATAGATCAAAAACAAGAAGATTTGGAAATATTTCAATTGAAAGATAATGTTTTGCCTAGAGGGTTAGTTCCTTTAGAGGAGTTGTTTGATTTTAATGATGTAGCTAAAAAGCCTAAAATTGAACCTACTGGAAAGGAAGTTGAAGATTGCAACATAGGAACTGAACAAGAACTAAAAATGATTAAATTGTCTAAATATTTACCCACTTCTCAAAAGCAGAAACACACAGACTTGTTGAAAGAATTCATAGATGTTTTTGCATGGAGTTATGAAGATCTAAAATCTTAGGACACCAGCATTATACAGCATAATATTCCTATAAAAGAAGACCAAAAACCTTTTAAACATAAACTTAGGAGGACTAACCCAAAGTTGATGCCTCTGATTGAAAAAGAGATCAAAAAGATGTATGATGCTAATATCATTGTCCCATTAAGATTTTCTAAGTGGGTATCAAATTTAATTCCAACTAGGAAAAAGAGTGGGAAAATTAGACTTTGCATTGATTTCATAAACCTCAATAAAGTATCTCTAAAAGATAACTACCCTTTTCCTAAAATGGATCACATTTTGCAGAAGGTGGTCGGGTCCAGTAGAATTTCTTTGTTAGATGGTTTTTCTGGTTACAATCAAGTTTTAGTCCATCATGAAGATCAAGAAAAAAACATCATTTACCACACCGTGGGGTACTTTCATGTATGTGAAAATGTCTTTTGGTTTAATTAATGTTGGAGCCACATTTCAAAGAGAAATGGATTTTTTTTTGTGGATGAACTAGGCAGGTTCATAGTTATATACCTTGATGATATCACTGTTTTTTCAAAAACAGATGAAGAACATTTTCTCCACATGAGAAGGGTTTTTGAAAAATGTAGGAAATTTGGAATTTCCCTCAACCCTAAGAAAACATTATTTGGCTTAGAAGAAGGCGAATTGTTAGGACATATCATCTCAAAGAATGAAATAAAATTTGATCCTAGCAGAATTGAAGCTATTCAAAAGATAGATCATCCTAGAAATATAAAAGAACTCCAATCTTTCATTGGCAAAATGAATTTTTTAAGGAGATTTATCCCTAATCTGGTAGAACTTTTGAGAAATATAACAAACATGTTGAAGAAAGACACAAAAATAAAATGGACCATAGAAGCAAAACATTCATTCGATCAATTAAAACAAGCCTTAACACAAGCCTCTGTGCTTATCAACCCTGATTTCACAAAATATTTCCTCCATTTTTCATTTGCCTCTGAGCATACTATTGCAGTAGTGCTCTTGCAGAAAAATAATGAAGGCCATGAATTGGATATTTCTTTATTTAGTCAATCCTTAAGAGATGTTGCACTAAAATACAACATCATGGAAAAGAAAGTTTTTTCTCTGGTAAAAGCAATCAAAGATTTTAGACTCTACTTTCTTCGTTCACATATAATTGCTTATGTTCCAAACTCTGTGGTGAAAGACATTCTGACCCAAAATAGTCCTGATGGGAAAAGGGGTAAATGGATTGTTGTTATCCTTGAATATGATATTGAAATCAAACTTACCAATCTCATTAAGGGTCATGGATTAGCTAAATTAATGGTTGAGTCTAATTTTCATGCTTTGGATATAAATTTTCTAGTTGCACTGGATGAACAAGAAGAGCAGGCAACTCCACAAGTTACAGAGGATTTTTCAACCTCTCCCTGGTATGCAGGCCTGATTTTTGTCTTACGTCATTTACAAGTTGCTCCTAGTTTGACCAAGACTAAAGTTAGGTTTCTTAAACTCAAAGCTATGAAATATTGTATGTTCGATGGAAATTTTTATTGGAAGGATGCTGGAGGAATTTTACTAAACTGTTTACTGAAAGATGAGGCAGACAAAGTTATGCAGGAATTTCATGAAGGAGATTGTGGTGGACACTTGAACTGGAAGACTACTTCCAACAAAATCCTAAGAGTTGGTTTTTACTGGCCAACCTTATTTGCAAATGTCCATTAAAAAGTGACCTCATGTCATAACTGTCAAATTTTTGAAGGAAAAAGGAAATTGTTTCTTTTACCCTTGAAACTAATATCAATTGAAACTCCTTTTCAACAGTGGGGTTTGGATTTCATTGGAGAAATTCATCCACCATCATCAGGCCAACACAAATGGATCCTTACAGCCACTGACTATTTCACCAAGTGGATTGAAGTTGTACCTACAAGGCAAGCTACTGATGTTGTGATTATTAAATTTTTAGAAACTAATATTCTTTCAAGATTTGCATGCCCCATGAAGATCATCATTGATAATGCAACAACATTCAAATCAAATAAGATGGTGGAGTTTTGCAGAAAATATAAAATTGCTTTAGGACACTCTACTGCCTATTACCCTCAAGGGAATGGATTAGCAGAGTCTTCCAACAAGAGTCTGGTTAACATCATCAAAAAGTTGTTGCAAGATAACAAGAAGTCATGGCACAACAAGTTGGTCAATGTATTATGGGCTGACAGAATTACTACTAAGAGATCAATTGGCATGTCCCAATACCAATTGGTTTATGGAATGGATGTTGTTTTTCCCACTTCTTTAGGTTTCCCTGTTATGAAAATACTGCAGGAAGTACAAGTAGAACCTAATGACATTCAGAGAAGAATAAATCAAACCATACAGCTGCAACAATCCAGGGAAGAATTTTACAATAAAACTCAAGTGATCCAAAAGAATATCAAGAAGATATATGATAAAAGAATCAAGGTTGGTGATTTCCAGATAGGAGACAAGGTATTGAAATGTGATTAAAGGAAAGAAGAAAAAGTTAAGCATGAAAGTTTTTAGAATTTATGGAAAGGTCCATACATAATCCATGCTTACAGAGGAAACAATGCATTCTTGATTAAGGATGTGGATGGAGCAAATATTCCAAGTGGACCTGTCAACGGTAGAATGCTCAAGCACTAATTTTCACTGGAATAGAAGCATTTCTCACTCAAGTTCATTGTAAATACCATTTTATTTTTATTTTCATGAGTGGATGACTCATACCAAAAGTTGAATCCCGAAGAGAAGGCCCTAAGCTCCTGATCATTTGTCACCAGGTTTACAACTACAATAAAACAAATCAGATGCAAAAATTATTGGAGAAGATAGTTCAAGGCGATCGATCACTGGTTCTTGGCAACTCACAGGGAGAGCACCATCCCCAAGTGGAGCCACTGTTAGAGTCATATATTTCACAGTATCAAATGGTGATTGAAATTTGTTCCTTTCGTGATTTTATATTGTAAATAATATTACATTTTGCAAATGATTTCCAAAAGAAAAAGATAAAAGATAAAAAATAATGAAAATGAAAAGAGGGTATAAAAGAAAAGAAAAGGAAAAAAATAAAAGACAAATTAAAAAAATAGGAAAAAAAAGAAGAGAAAAACAAGAGAACCCCATCAAAAGAAGAATGAGTTTGAATCATACAATCTAATCATGATCAACCATTTTTAAATTATGTTGTTAGGTTAGAGAATAATTTTAGCCAAACTGTCTAATATTAGCTAAAATAGTTAGGAAGAGGAATAAATTAATCCAATTGTTTAAGCTAGATTAATGAGTTAGATGCGTAGGATAGAAGATAGGTTAGATGATTTCTCCCTTTGAAAAAATAAATTGAAAAGGGTCTACACATCAAAATGAACCCTAGGTTGATGAAACAAGTTAATTTGGCATAGCTTATGAATAATACTACAAGGATTTCAAAAAGCAAACATCTTTCTTTATGGTGCATGTTTTTAACCCAAAGTTGGAAAAGTGACAAGACATCTTGTCTT
>JASDQU010946301.1:22785-33294 GCA_032191745.1 Picea mariana
ATAAACCCCGACACGCATTTCACAAAGTATCCCTTTATTGTGATTAATTAAAATCTTAAACACAATCAACAAATTAATATTTCGTGTTTCGGGTTTCCATTTATCAAAGTGTTGTCATCCCTTGAACTCCTGGTCCCCGATTTTTCGAAAGGAGCAAGTTAATTACTAATCTTAAATGACTAAAGCGTTAATATAAGTAATCAACATCTAAACTAATCCCATTGTGATTTCATGATTCGGGCTTTTCTTATGACATACTTCATGGGTACAGGATCCCCAAAATGCCGAAATGTGAAATCGTGATTTTTTTAAATAAAGTTTAAGATGATTTTAAGTTAATTTAAAATGGGATTAATAAGGATTAAAACGACTTGTCACGTTTCACATTTCGGGATTTACTGAAAGAAGTCCTTTTAAAGCTCCATTTTGAAATCGCTGATATACGGTAATATTTGCAATGGACGAATATATATATTTTTGACTTAACTGCATATCTCTGGGCATATATTCCCCATTAAGACATTAAAGTTTTACCACCTGTCTTAGTATTCCAGTCGTAAGAAGAGTTAAAGGTTAATAGAGGATTGGTTTATTTTTTCAAATTTCATTTTAATCGTTTGAATTCAAAAGGGAATTGCATTCAACAAGCTTACACATTTTTCTCCATGACATGAATTCATCCTAAACATGAACATTATGGAACCTAGAAAGGCACCTAAGAAAAGTGAAGAAGCAACTGAAAGCTACAGCCCAGAAGGAGAGTTCGTGTCTGATACTACACTGCATGCCATTGATTCCATCAAATCATGGAGGAAAATTTTCGAAACCCTGGACTACGAAATCAAGAATTTTCCGGATGATTCCAAAAACAAACTCTGGGACATAGCAGATTCCAAATTTCACAAATTAGCCACACGCCCATGACTCATGACATACAATGACATGATCAGTTGGGCTTTAGAGAGGACAGATGTGCAAACCAGAAGCATTCTGGACAACCAAGGGGTCGTCATCGAATCTTTCAGACCGGAGAATATACAAGTAATGTACAAACTGTTTCCCAATTCTAAACATATTTATAACAAAGAATTTGTAAGTGAATTTCGAAGGAAAGAATGCACATAGGCAGGCCAAACATACCCCAGCATAATCAGAGACTGGTGGAGACACCCATCAAATTTCAGGGCTGATACCCAGAATGTTTATGCCACAACCTCTTTGAATGAGTACATGGTTTATGTGGCTATGATGTTATGTAGACTTTTCAGAAAGAAAAGTCCTACCCATTTTCTTGCAGAATGGGTGCCCCTTTTACATGAAGCGGCTGAAGGCTATAGCTTCAATTGGAACAAAATCCGATCAGACAACCTAGCTAAGAAGATTATGAAGTATCAAACCGCGAGGTCCAGTGGTAGACCAATAGCTTTTTGCATGTCAACATACATCATGGACATTATATGTTTCACAACTCCTTTCCCTTTGATGAATTGGAGTGAGAACCCAACCTTCCCTGAACCAATTCATGAATATCATTCTAAGCTATGGGAAGAAAATGATAAGGATTCATTTTATGAAATTTGTTATTTCATGGTGATACCGGTGCACCAGATGATGTATGGTTGTGCACCTCCCCGTATTTTAGAGTCGGTCATAGAAAACCTCAAGGAGGTTTCTGATTGGTTTATTGAGGATAATTTCTCCTATATCAGGGTCTTTGAATTTTTTATCGCTCCTCATGCACTTCCCAAATTCCTCCCTGACAGACTAGTATGCAGGGGGTAGCTCATTAGATAATAAAAGGTGGTATTGGGATAGAGTTGAGGACAACTCAAAAGAAATTTTGGCCAATCTTTCCCGTACAGATTGGAAGGTTTTCGCTACTCAACCTAGGTCATTCCAAAGTTGAAGCTACAACTCTTGAGGAGGTCAAGTTGGTGACTCTTGAACACAGGAAACATGGCCCTGATCAAATAGTGGGGAGTCACATGGCTCACTGTAGCATGAAATCATTTGAACATGAGGAATCCCCTTGCGATGAAATTTTCAAAGGGGTCAAAACCTACGAAGAGGTGTTAGGCAGTGTATAGACGTTATCATCCGAATTGCAAACCAACCTTCTAGCCTTCTAGAGACACAGACAAAGCGGTTTTCCAAGGTATTGCAGGGTGAAGCAACAATGTCCGCTCCAGAACAAGAAACATTCCCCTAGGCTTTGGACAGAAAGCACCGAACAAAGCAGGCATCGAGGAAAACCCATAGGAGGTTGAAGGGTCTTCACAAAACAAAGAATTCCCATAGACAAAGAATCTAGGGACCAAAACAGAAAAAGGGTCTGAGACACCTCTCGAGTCCAGTCAATCTCCCCCCTTGCATCATCTACTTTTCTTATTGATACTCCCAAGACAACAGGGGAAAACAAATCCACAGAGCTGGGTAACCCCATCACTTCCTTGACCCCTTTATAATCTACTTTTGGTTTCCCTTAATTAGGAGTCATATATGATAGCGACCTCGACCTTATCTCCAGAGATGAAATTCCTCCCTCTGATTACTTCTTCAGTAAAAAGAGGAAGGCTGTATTAAAACAAGATATGTATATGAGATAAGGTGGTATGGTAAAGAAACACAAGGTGCTGGTGGATGGGCAAAACTTGGAAGAGGGAGATTTCACTATAGAGGTGGTGGGCTCCATGGGAGGACTAGCAACAACAAATCTATTCACTGTTAGCAATATGAGAGCAAGGTTGGAACAAAGTAACCTCAGGATAACCCAATTGCAAGATCAACTAAATGATATCGAGAAAAATATCAAAGAAGAAATAAATAAAGGTCTAGATCAGGCCAGAGCTGCTGACAAGCAAGAAATTCAATCGCTTAAGTCAAGTCTAGACGAGATGAACGAGAAGATGTAGACTAGCCAAATACAGGTTATTCGACAAGAAGAACTGGTAAGACAACTGCAGGCTAAATTGAATTCAATAAAAGGCTAGGTTATAGACCTAAAAGTTTTTCAGGACCAATCACTGGAAATACATGCGAAGGTAGAAGATGAGCAACATAAAGTAATCTCCCAAGTACAGATTATTCAAAATTATTTTCAGGAAACAAGCAATGCTTTTGATAATATTGTTTTTAAAGAAAAAAAAACTAAAGTAGCAAGGGCCACTTTCCAAAAGGTAGTTATATGTTCTAAAAACGAATAAGTATCGAAAATTCCAAATCTTTCTGTCACAGAGCAGATTATAGGTGATATCATGCTCAAGGTATGGGAAAACAACATAGCAGAATATAAGAAAATAATCAAAGAAATCAAAGTTGATTGTGAAAGAATCTTTGATTTATTGGACAAGGAATCAATAGGTATTGGAAGAGATAATTTCACTGGGCAATTAGGACAGATAAACATTGTAAGACACTAGTTGAATTTCAAAGAGAGTTTGAACAAACTTCAAATGGAAATTTCACGGTTAAAGGAAATGGATGTTACCCTAGTTGACAGGTGTCTAGTGAAGCCAAACTTAAAATTGAAATCAATTAAGTTTACTGGTAAGGGGATTGAAGATTGGTTTCTAGAAACTCAGAGAAAATTCTATTTATTTGAAGCAAAGGATCTTCTAGAGCCTCCCAGAAGTTTCCTACATCATCTAGAAAAATGTATTGAATGTATCAGGTCAAAACAAGGAGATACTTCAGTAAAACAATGAAGTATCATTTTGAAAACTTATATTATTGAGATTATGGGAAAATAAATGATAATCATGAAAACAATTGAGGTTATAAATTCTTGTAACTGTTTGCCCCCAGGAATTAGGAGATCACTGACCAACAATCATCGGGGATCTGGTATAAATATAATTTCAGGATATTAATCTAGGGATTTTTTTGGGCGCATTGTAATGAAGAATTTGAAGATATTTTTGAATTAATACAAATATGTATTGAAGATTCCAGATCTGGTCAAGTTTGAGTTATGTGTTTCTCTGTTGTTTCATATTTTTCATATATCTCTTTAATGAATGCTTAACTACAACCTCTACTGTGGTAAACAATTATTTTTGCAATTTAATCGTTTACAACTATTCCTCTGTATCGCCTATCAGAAGATATAAGACCTACAAATGTTTTAAATTTCAATATCATATTCTTCATTAAGAGTTTTTCCTGATTATTTTCTTCTCTTGCCAACAAAGTGAGATTCCTCTTTCATTGATGCCTCACCCTGTTCGGAAGATTTATGTTTTCTTTTCACTTCATGCATATCCCCTTTTTCAAAATTTAACTCAGATACCATAAATGACCTTTGGTTTCATCACACTATTAATTCAAGGTTTTTGGTTTCTTTTTACATGTTTTGAAGCAGAAATAACGAACTCTTAAAGAAAACACAAGATTTTACCCTTTTTATCCTTTTCACCCATGACTGTCCCAGTCACAAGAAAACATAATATCGAACCTGGACTATCGGATCAAATGAGCATTTCTTTGAATTTATTTAACACCATCTTACAGACACCAAGCAACCAGGTTGAGTTAGAACGCTCATGGGCAGTTATTGAAAGAGACATTAGCATCCAGGAAAACTGGGAAGCTAGACAAAGACTGTTAAGGAACCAACAATAGAACTTTTCATATAACCTACCTTTTAATCCTTATCCCTCTCTATCTTTTCAGATTCCTTGATGGTGTACTTTAGAGCCTTAAAGTACAAACTCAAGAACAACATATTTTTGGTGTCGTTACCGGCGACGAAGAAACAAAGATTTTCCCTGGGAAGAATGACATTGACACTTTCTATCTTTGATAGTGAACAAAGATCAAAGACCTTATAAATCTACCCTTTTTTTTCACTTGGCGACTCCACGATAAATAAACTGGATTTAAACTGAAAGAATACCAGAAGAAACCTAGACAACAAACAGGCTTCGTCGATTCCAGATCTAGAAAAAATTTTAAAATCAAGAAGATATCTTAAACAGACTGTATCATTGACAAATAGATTTTATCAACCTAAAATTACAGAGCCGGATACTAGAGATCTTCTTGAAGGATCAAATACCCCATCATACTATGGGGGATTACCTACCAATAATATTACAACCTTTGAGCCTGGTTTGGTCTTGCTTGATTTTAAAACTGAGATTTTCCCAATCATTTCTTTCACCAACAGAGGTAAAATATTCGTGTCACTTCCCGCTTTGATCGACACTTCATCACTTCACGAATTTCATTTTCCTATCTCTCAGAAATCCTACGGCCATCCTATTCTTCTCGATACAACTCCTATTGATTCTCCTTTATATTCACCCTGTGAGTCCGAAGAAATTAGTCCACTTTTCCCTAGTTCCCCTTCCTTAAGTTTCCTATCTCTCGATAACCAATTTCCTGAAACCCTTCTTCATAATTTCCAAGCAACAACCTATAAATCATCAATGACTTCAGCTGGAGGAGGTGTTGCTGGAGGTGGGGCTAGCAGAGGAGGAGAAGGTGGCCAAGTACCACACCCTAGAATCTTCACAAAGGTGGCTGCTAGATATTCTCCTTTGATCCTCCCAGTTCCCCTACATGACTTACCTGAAAACTACATGAAGAATCTTCCGAAATTAATAGGAGAGGGTGATTTGACTACAACCGAACACATCAATTTCTTTGACCAATTTTCTGATATCCTTGGACTCGAACATGAAGATGTCTATTCGAGACTCTTGGTTCAAACTTTTGAAGGATAGGTAAGAACCTGGTTTTGAGGCTTAGTAGAAGGATCTATACCATCTTATGAGGAACTTGAAAATGATTTTATTAGACAGTGGGGGGAAAGGAAAGACCACCTCTATTATCTAACTGAATTTGGGGCTCTAAGAAAGAAACACTCTGAATCAGTCCTTGAGTTCACTCAGAGGTTCAATAAATTGTATAATAAGATCCTAGCCGAGGGCAAACCCTCCCAACCTGCAGCGAAAGTAACCTTCGCTAGACCTTTCGACCTTGATTTCACCCTATTATTGAGGGAGAGGATATCGGTAGACCTCACCAAGATGCAAGATGATGCCTTAGAGATTCAGTCAAACATGATGGAATTAGGAAAATTGAAAACCAAATTTTAAACTGGAAACAAAGAAACTAGAAGATATAGAGATCAAGGGGGACTGTCTGGATCAGGAAGATCTTCAGAAGACAAAATAGATGACATGGAGAGAATAATCAAAGAGCTCTCAAATAATATCTCAAGAATAGAGCTAGATCAAGTGAAGAATGAGCACTTTCCCAGAAAGGATTTCAAAAGGAATCCTAACCCTCAAAATCCACCAAGACAAATTAAGAATGAGGATAAAAAAATTCAAACTCATTTTAAAAACGAAAGCTTTATAGGAGGAGAAGACGCAAAATATTTTGAGGAACTAGAAGAAGACATTAATAATCTTGGTGACAAACGCCTACAACCTTTTTTAATGAGGCAAGATTACAAAAAATTTGCAACCATGAAAGATAGATCAAAAAATAACAAAAACAATGGTATTATTGAAGATTCAACCTATCAGGAAATTGCAGACGATATAATGGTCGAACTCTAGCAAAAATACAAGCTAAGGCCTAGAAATATGTAACGACCTCCTCGTTACGACAACAACTCTGATAACCAATGCAAATTTTTTTTTGGTTTAAGGTGTGTGCACGCGTGTAGAAGTAACAAACACTCTAGACTCTACGTCGCCACTCGATGACCAACAAGACACAACCACGATGAACATAAAAAGACAACCATGATGCGTGACAAGTAACTGCATGCATAACGACGATCACATGACGATAAATAGAACTGACTACCCGTCGTCCTACCCTACAATGGTTAGGACCTCCAAGACACATAAGCAACGCTCAAGCCCAGGTTCCCATCGATTTTAACCATTTAAGGTCTCAGGGATGGCGACTGTTCTGAGGAACACGGAGGTGTCTACATCCCGCCCGACACAAGCAGACCAAGCACACGAAAAGTTTACCCACCCAGTACCACATTAATTTTAAGAACAACACCCTTCCTTTACTAACTCAGAATAATTCTATTGTGCTTGAATCAAGAACATTTCAACATATAAGTTTGTCCTTAACAACAAACATTACAATTCTGTTATCATGAACTAATAAATGCATTAAATTTATATCACCTTGACTTTGTGCAATAACAGGCACCTCCATCAATAGGTGACCTCCATAAAAATACAACTACATTAACTTTTTCATAATGACAACACCAAGGTATATCTTAAATCAACTAACCTAACAATAATCCACCACATTAAATCTATCATATCCTTACCACGATGACAACACCATTTCATATTTAAAATCAAATAACCTAACAATAATCCCCTTCATTGAAACTACCTTATCTTTACCACAAATGCCATAACTTGAATGCTAGCTTTATTACATTATGATATAAGGACTTGCAATTTAATCATCTAAGCTGCAAGGTCATTGCACTAATGATTAAGACATTATGCTAAAATAGTTCATTATACAAATTTAGAGCATCCCAAACATAAGTATTCACCAAGTTATTAGAATGATCATGCATAGAGTGGTGTGGACTTTGTGAAAGGTAAAGCTGAAATATCTTGTGTTTTTAGACAAGTTATGACCATGTAAATTGATCATCCAAAGATTATGCATTGTATAAACTGAATGGATGTGAAAATTCAGCTTAGTTCAATACCTTATTTAATGTGCCAGAGGTGTATACCATTTCAGTTATGTGAAAAACTGAACCTTTTGTAGAAAAAAGAGTAAAACCTCAAACCATTCTTGAATAGGTAAGAAGTCAACACTATGAAGTAGGTCGCTCCCAAATATTTTGCATCTGTTGGGTCAAGGTCCTATTTAAGGGTTCAACCATGCTCATGCGTTACAAAATGATATGTATTCAGGCATGAATTCACTATCCTGTAGAGTTGAAACCCTTGGCACATGAAATGAAGGACGAAAGTATTAAATTAGGAAATGTCTTTATGCCATACAAATGCGGAATTCACCTTAAACCAATTCAGATCTGAAATACAAGTTAAACCTTGGATCTCCATCCATAAAAGAGGTTTAATGCACCAAGTATATGAGCCATTCCATTCAAATATTAGGTCGCTACACTTGTTGTAGCATTGATTTGTCTCTATCAAGTATGAAACACATCGCTAAAAATGAACTCAATGGAGAATGAAACCAGGGCTTACCATATGTTTTCCAAACATGAATAACAATAACTCACTTGAAATGACACCACAGTATGCACCTTGGAGTTATCTTATCCCTACTTTATGCCAACTTCAAAAGGTGTGTCATGAAAGGACTAGTTAGCAATAATATGGATCTAAGCTTAGTAAATATATGTAATAATATGGATCTAAATTTACTAGAAACTCCCAATCTCATTCATTCAAACAACGATTTCTGGAAGTAAGGCATGAGATATTCTAGAGAACAAGTAATTAGAAAAACACAAAATCTCCACGCAAAATGATGCCCATAACTGAGATGGAAAAAGGAATTGGTTGGAAGAAAAGTGGAAACTTCTGGGAATACGAAACAAATAATTAATTCCACGTCCACCGAAAACAGAAAACCTGGAACTGAAAATAGATAACCAAGTTTTAATTTGGAACAACAAAAGAAGACCAATGAAACACATAAGCACTAACTGAAGGACAAATTAGCGGCTGTAAATATTTGTGTCAAGTCCATAATAATGATATCTTCACCAACGAGGCATATCTTGCTCAGTTCCGTTGCGTCTAAAAGGCGTGACTTTCAAAGGGATGAGGCCATTTGCAATTCTTTAGCGAATTCGATGGAATAATTAACCCATCGTACCTGAACCTAAGTTGAAGGAATCTGCTTTGAACGACCGCCCTTGGGCTGCATTTCTCAAATCAATTTCAAAATAAGAACAATTATCTCTTCTAAAACATGGAGAAAACATAAATTATAAATAAATGTAATGCTCTTTTTACTGGGTCAGTTAGGGTTTTGTTTTATACCAGGCCGAGGATTTTACCAGCAGATACGTATGGGCATTCACCAGCAGCTAGTTAGAGCTTAAGTCTCATAGTAATGATATTGATATAATGAACACCTGTATGATGATAGCTTGAATCTTACTTGTATAGAGTATTTATATCACAACACACTAATGGTCATACTTCTCTAGCGAATCATTGGTATTGGAACCATACTAGTAAGGGGTTGGTTTGAACACTGGTATGTAGCGTATTAGACATAATCAAAGGTAGATAGTTACAACCTTGTACACGAGCTTAGAACCTCATGAAATAAGCATAGAACTTGGCATAACATATCACTATCACAAGCTAACACATACACTGAAAAAGATGAACTGGGTAGAGTGTTTCCAGCTTTGATAATAGGTCACAACATGCTTAGATACGTATCCGTATCAATACACACCCAGGTCACCATGGAGTCACCCAACCATAAAATAAACACAGGCCACGAAAGGGGAACGCCCAACAATAAATAAAAAGCAAACCCACGGTAGAATTTGCCCACTGTATTTTTAAAACGCCCAATATGTAAAAGCGAAAACCCGTTGCTAAATTTTCCCACTGTATATAAATACACCCAATGAAATAGGAGAAACCCACTGTAAAATAAAACGCCCACTGTCAAGAAAATTCCTAAACCGTAAATAATGAAAATTACACAGTCTCTCATAATAAATGAAAGATACACAGGCCAGACCATAAATAACCATTTTTTTTTTTACACAGTCCAGGGTAAGCACATAAATTATCTTACACAGTCCAGATTCGCATAAGACACTGTCAAGGTAAACACATGAATGTAAAAATGTGAAGCATAGCAGGAGAGCGCATCAACAAAGGGTTATGAAATGTCCCCCTAGATTTTATCAGCCAAAGCGTGAAGACAAATTACCAAGGTAAAAACGCACAGCAAAAAGGGAGACAGTGCCATTAACGTTCCTTAATAAACAGTCACAGTTACAATTGCCGGAGTAAATAGCATGCATTCTACACTACCAAATAGAAACCATACCGTTGCCTAACACTTTCCGCAAATGACTCCTGTGCTCCGTGCCTCTCCTGCTCCGTGCCGCTCCTACTTGCCGACCGTAGAGACTACACCGGTACCTCCCAGCCAAACGCTAGGGGTACTCTGCTTCCCCCGCAGCCCCCTGAGCCACAAAGGGGCCACACACAATCTAGACAGTAGCCTAGCTTCCCAACTCACCTCCAAGGCTGAGCTACCACTCTAACATAGCTGAGAAAATCCCCAACTCCTACAAGCAATCAGTCCAATTTTCCAGTTTGGCAGCATAACAATACCTCACAACTGAATCCCCTCTTTTTTCCCATCCCCTTTCTTTTATCCTCTTTTTGACCTAATCACATCTTGTTTTTGGTTTTTCCTCAAAAACCCTAAATCATATTTCTTTTAAGTTTTCCCCCCTTTTATTTTTTTTTTCTTTTATTACTTTTTTGA
>JASDQU010946303.1:19666-33294 GCA_032191745.1 Picea mariana
AGACCTAAGAAATGTGGTGGATGGGGTTTTCGAAACATCCCACTATTTAACTCAGCTTTACTGGTTAACACTCTTTGGCGAGTTCTGACACAGGATGGATTATGGCACAGAGTTTTAATGGATAAATATATATGTAATTCAACTGTGATAAATTGGTTTAGAAGGGATTCCCACAAGCATCAAGCAGCATCTTGAATTTGGAATAGTCTCACTAGTAAATTAAATGTGATTCTCCATTGGTTGAGATGGTGCCCAGGCTCGGGTCATTTAATCTCCATAGGTAGGGACCAGATAATTGGGATGGGTGAAAGATCAATCCTCTTGGAGTTGTTGTTATCCCAACTAAATGATAAAATAATAACAGTCCTGGCACAAGTAAGAGATCCCATCAGTGCGAACTCCATTACCGAGGCCTGGTTAAGCAGTGGTTCATTGGGTCTTAGAGGAAGTCTTGCAATAGAGTGGGATCAGTATTGTAGGGTGCTTCGGGGCACAGTCATCACTATCCATAATTCAGCGGATACCCTCGTGTGGACTGGGGGGGTTCTTCGAGGAATATGATGGTAAAGAATGTGTATAATGCACTCATCATTTCGCTAGACTACCCAATTGAAAGAAAATGGTTATTAAACTTGTGGAAGTGGAATCTTCAATTAAAAATTAAACTATTTTTATGGTTGGCAGGGAATCATAAGGTGTTGACCTGAGATACGCTACAGAAAAAAGGTTGGGAGGGTTCGGGGATCTATTACCTCTGCAAGCTTGATACTGAAGACATTGACCATTTATTCATCCACTGTACTTTCACAAGGGCGGTGTGGACTATTTTATACACTCTCTTTCATTTAAAAAGGAAATGGGAAGGTGTTACAGTCTCGGATTGCTTTTCCACTTGGTCAAAGGATAAAACAACTCCAACCGGCTTGGCGGATCTAGCTTGTTGGCACTTATGGATTGATAGGAACAAGTCTATTTTTTAGGAGAGAACCCCTTCACATCATGCAATGGCTCGCAGGATTCTGCGTCTTTCTCTTGGCATCCTTCATCCCTCAAATTTGTCCCAAATAGGGTGTGCACAATTTCACAAAAATATGGCTTTTCTTTGGCATGCTTTCATGGCGCGGCCCTATCTAATGGCGAGTGTTGCGGAGCTAGAGACATCATCAAAACTCATGCGTCGAATGTTTCCCAATGGCACATCAATTTCAGAGCTAGAACAAACACAAAGGAGGAGCTCATGGGCTTATGGGCTACACTCACTCTGGCAACTTTATGGTCTATTCAAAAAATCCAGATCCTGGGGGATTCAAAGGTAATTATTGATTGGATAAATCTAAAAGTTAATATTTAGGTGGTGGACATTGAAGGCTAGAAGCAAAAGACTAGGGATCTGGCAAATTCATTTCAAGACACAAGTTTCCATCATATCTATAGGGTTTTCAATAAAGAGACCAATATATTATCTAAAAGGGCGCTACTGGAACCAGAAGGAAGATTGTCATTCTATCAATGGTGTAATGGGGTTGATAGTCCTCATACCCATTTAGACATCTTTGAAGTTTGAGTGGGTAAGGGGAATTATGTTATGCTTCAATGCGAAGAGGATATAATCTCTTATATCTGAGATTTTATGTACTCTTTGTTCTCAGTTTTTTTACTTTTTTGGAGAGTAATGATTGACTAGTTCATGGTCAAATTTTGTAATTTTTCTTATATGACTAATCCTGTTGTATTATTAAAGGATTGATTTTGGAGTTGTAAATGGAATTATACCTTAATATAATTTCGAGATAATTTTCTATTGGAAAAGCAAAAAAACAATAAATCGTAGAAGATGGAGAAAAGGAACATACATTGAAATGCTTCTTAAAAGGTACACAATATTTATTATTGAGCTAGCAGAGGAGGATGTTGGGCTCAAAGATAGTGGAGGAGGATGTTGATATTAATATGAACTTGCACACAAACCACTAAGAAAACACCACTCTACCTAGAAAAATAAACCCTAGAATTAGAGTACTCAAAACATAGAAACCCTACCCTAATATTTATAAATATTCAATAAAATAAATGCATGTAAACGACATCAAATCAACAAAGTAAATGCGAAAGAAATGAGATTCTCATTAGCAAGAAGAAATTGTTAAAATGAGTTACTTTGCAATTGAGAAAGTGGCCCCAAGTCCCTTCTCCTTGATTTTATTTTCTTAAAGACTCTCTTCATCCATTTCTCTTTCAGCCTTCGAGAAATCTCTCCTCAATTTTGACATAAACAATGGGAAATGTATAAGGCATGTGTGAGATAGGAATTTAGTTTATAAGGCACGTGCGAGATGGGAATTCTAATATGAGAAGAAAAATTCATCCATTTCTCTTTCAACCTTTGAGAAATCTCTCCTCAATTTTCACATAAACAATGGGAAATGTATAAGGCGCGTGCAAGATGGGCATTCAATGTATAAGGCACGTGCGAGATGGGCATTCTAAGATGAGAAGAAAAAAACTTGGAGCATATCATTATAATTCAAACCAAAGATTCTTACAACATGTAGAAGAGGCCCTTTTGTAGTTGAATAAGATCCTTCTAGGGTTTAGAAGGAGAATCGATTCAACTTTAAGAGAAAACCCCCAAACTATGTATGCTTTGGGCATGTACCCTTTGATTAAAATTGATTGTATCAAAGATTATGTGCCTTTTTAGTCAAAATTAACTTTATTAGAGCTTTGTGGGGTTTGACCTATTTTTAATGTAATTACAAAACTTTTTAAAGAAAACCACACAAATCATGTTAATCACAAAAAAAATCATCTTATTAGTCCCTGTCGTAGGCGTAGAGGGACTATAGAGATCGATAAATCGTTGACTTCATATTAGTCTATCCTTTGACAACAAATATTTTCATATTATCTATTGTTGGAACAAGGGAACTGAAAACATCGATTTTTATATAAAAAAAAAAAGTACTATATTTTTCATGATATGATTGGACAAGGGATTGGAGGTCTTATTGTTGGCTTTGCTATTCCCAATGTTATATATGTTGGCATATCCAAAGTATTTGATCGTATATGGTATTTTTTGAATCATATATTTTGTTATGCATTCATTGATGGTGGATTAATGCTAGCATTAATTCGAATGTTTGGTTTAGCATTTTATGCTAGGTAAATTTATGGCAATGTTCGATATGGTGGCATATCCAAAGTTTGGCTTTCTAAAACATTATGTGGTGTTCGAACTATTGTTACAAAAAATTTAATTTTTTTTTTTGGGATACGTCAGAGTCCTGCCACATCAAATTTTTTTATTAAATGTTTACAGTGCATTTCTGACAAACTTAAATGTTTACCTAACAAGCTCGGTAGTGTTGAATGGTTACTTAACAGGCCTGTTACAAGACATTTTCTTCTATTTTTAAATTTTTTATGCTCCAGCGACGTTGCTGGTTCGGTGGTCCATGATTTCTTTTTGCATGCCACTGATTTCTTATTTGCATGTTGTCATTGTTCTTGCTTGCATGTTCGTGTTGTTGCAGTTTGGACATTTGGGTTTCTGCAATCGCGATTGGAACAACATCGTTCCTAGGGGGTGGTTGTTGCTTGCTTCTTTCTTCGTTGTATGTTGTTTATTGTTGCTTGATTCAACTTTGTAGGGTACCAGTCCTGCACCTGCAGTTGGGCCTTTTAGTGCTTCTTAGTTGGGTTCTTGTTTGGTGCTTGTTCTTGTTTGGCCAGGGTTTGCAAAAGTTGGGATGTTGCATCTGCGGTTGGATCTTTGGTCACATTTTTTTTTTCACTGCAATTTGCATAGAATACTATTAAGATAAAATAACAGACTAAAGAATTGCAGGTGGTGTAAATTGCATCTATTATGCGTTGAAGCAAAGTTTGTTGGCCTCAAAATATATTTGATGGTTGCCGATACTTTTTATATGGATTATGTGTTACTATGGTTTTATAGTTATGACAATGGATTTTGTTGTGTGGGAGATATAGTTGTTCTCTCCATTTTACTTTCCTGTTGTAAACTTCGCTTGACTCTAGTTTTTCGTGTTTATGTGGTCATTCTGAGCGACCTCCATTTGGTTGCATAGTTGGCCACTTTTATGGGCGTGGCTTCGTGAATAGGTTCTATCGGACTATGACAGGTCGTGTTCAGTGTATGCATTAGCTTTCTCGAATTAGTTTTCTTTAAAAGAATCTTGGGCAGAAGAGAATGAAATTTATGAAATTATAGGTTTCCTGGACCACAGAGCCGTCATCCCATACTTAGCCAGTTTTTGCATCGCAGGTTGATGGGGTAAGCGACTGAAAATTGACAATCAAAGAGTTCCGCAATATGCAAATTGACAATCGGTCAGCAGCGAGAGTTTTGCAATCATTCTGACCGACTGCAGTTGGGTTCCATACTTAGCCAGTATTATGGACACGCCTTCACAAATAGGTTGTATCGAACTATGGTGTATACATTAGCTTTTTCGAATTAGTTCTCTTTAACAGTAGGGCTCCTAGACAGAAAACATTGAAATTTATCAAATTATAGGTTTCCTGGACAGCATAGATTAAACATAGGAAATATGTAATTTTATAGAGTAGATATATACAGCCTACATGGAGCCATCATCCCATACTTAATCAATTTTTGCATCGCGTGTTGTCAGGGTAGGCGACTAAAAATTGACAATCGAAGACTTCAGCGATATAGAAATTGACAATCGGACTTGTGGACTGTTTGAATTTGAAGGCCGTCATATCCAAAAAAGTTAACATTGTCTAAATAGTTTACTTTATGTGCATTTTACATATCCTGGTGGACAAAAAACACAAAAAAAAAAATAGTGATCATTTTTTGGATCACAGGTTCTTGGGATGGTGGGCTCTAGGTTCGATCCCTGTTGTTCAGTGTCTTACAAATAGCACAGACAATTTTGCGATATACAAAATGAAAATCGGGCTTGTGAACTATTTGAATTTCAAGGGCTCCTGCAAAAAAACTATCATTCTCGAATTACTTTTCTTTTCATGCATTTTACATATGCTCGTTAACAAAAACAGAAAAATAGTAGTAGCGTCTGTTACATAGGGATCCATCCCTGCTACCTTATGCGCTTCCCAATACACATTAAATAGTCTTTGAAAAGTTAGAACCAAGTAGACAGGTTCGAAAAGATGGGCTTTAATAACTAGAAATCTCGAGGAAATATCCAATTAAAATGAATAGACAGCCAAATATTATGGGATCTGGTAATTTGTTTTTGCCTGCATTTTAAATTTGCGATTTTTTTTTTTTTTCCCTTGTGCAGTTTTAGTTTTGTTCAAAGCTTCAGCATAGTTCATGAACATGTTGGCGACAGAGACCCTCATGTCATGTCCCTCTTTAATATTGTTCATTTTGAAATGATGGGATTTAATAGCTAGAGGACATCTCCCATTAAAATGAATAGACAGGTGAATATTATGGGATCTGGTAATTTCTTTTTGCCTACATTTTGAATTTGCCAAATACTTTTTATTTTATTTTTTGCTTGTGCAGTTTTAGTTTTCTTAAAAGCTTCGGCAAAGTTCATGAATGTGTCACCCATAGAAGCCTTGACGTCATGTCCCTCTTTAATATTGTGCATATCTTAGATGTCAGGTTTCAGAATCTGCTCGGATATGGGAATTTTAATACGTGTTGGTAGTCACTATTGAGCGTACATAATCAAAAATATTGGCATTAATAAGTGAAAATATCGAGAACATCTGTCATTAAAATGAATCAACACAAAATTTATGGCAGACCATCCAGCCTTGCTTTTAAATACTTATTTCCATTTCTCTCTATGATCAAAGAGTTGCGCTTTAGGGTGCCTTCATTCTAATGTTCCTGGTCATGCACATGTAAGACAACTTAGAGATGCGATTGGCGAGTAGATGAAAGAATAGAGCCTGGTTTTATGTGACGTGAGCTTTGAGTAAAAACAAAACTCTATTATACAAAGAGAAACTCAAAGAGGATGAAAAAAACAAAACAATTATGTTTTGGTTGGTGGTCTCCCTGTGTTCAATGCTTTGGTTCGTTGAAAATGTTGGCTGGAGATTTTTTGGTTGAACTTCTTTGTTTTATTGCTGGGAATTGTAATGGATTTTGAGGTCAGGTGCAAAATAGTTCTTCATTTAAGTATATAGCTTCTTCCAACAACACAGATTTGGCAAGTGTATGGAGTTGTACAGATTACACAAGTATTTGTCTACCTCATAGGCGGGTAGCAGAAACTATATGGGTAGATAAAATGACATATTATCACTGCAAAATTTTCTCTTTCATAGTATGATGACCTACATGTGGGTCTGGTAGCCAACTTGATAGAAAGCTATGTTCTTTGTGAAAGTTTGTTTGGTTTCCTCTGGATGTAGTTGCAAACTCTACATATTTGGCGTCACCTTTGAACATTCCAGACCTTTCTGTGGGCCACCATATCTCCATGGCTATGAAGAAAGATATATTTTGATGCCATCAGCAACATTTGATACACTTGCCAGACCTGTTCTGGTGCATTCTGCAGCATTTGATGCACTTGCCACACCTCTACTGCCCAAAGAATTTATGTACCTCAACAGAGTTGCTTTTTGCATCTGGGTTGGATGTTCCTTCCAATTTACTATAATAAAACAAAGAAGTTCCACATACAAATCCTCAGGCAGGCTTCTCAACCAAACAGATGATCGAATATAGGGAGAATACCAATCACTACGTACTTGAATTATTTTTCGCTGCTTTAGCTATTATGACATAGAACGACTCCTTCCACTTTGAAATCGGCCTGAATGGCATTTGTAAGTTGTTTCAGATGTCAAGGGTCAGGAAAATTGCAAGCAAAGCACCTTAAACCCCAACTTTTCGACAGCAGAGGGAAATTAATACTTGACAAAGAATGGAATGTTGAATAAACAGGGATTGCAAGTAGGCCATATCTGGAAGAGAGAAGATATTCAAAAAAGTGGGATAGATGTACTTGGCAGCACCAATTAAGTACAAAATTGTGAAGAAGCTTCATCAATGTACATATTTTAAATTGGTCGACAGTAGGCAAAATCACAATCATTGTCGAAAATAGCCTCAGCTCTATTTTGTAACCCACCTTATTTGAATATAGAATAATTTTGGTTTATTTTTTAACAGTATTTTCCAATTTCTGGTATTTGTTTTAATTGTATTTTCTACCTTCTTCCCCTGTGTGGTTAAACATGAAACACAAGGTTTTGTTTCGGCTGCCCAGTACTTCAATCTAGATAAAACCTGACATGTTCTTTTTTTACATTTTACATGTAAGAATAATTTTTCATAGGCCATACTTATGTGGCGGCGGCCCTGTATTTAAAGAAATAAATTGGAGGACCCATGTTGCTCCCATTATTTGGGTTTTTTGAATAGAATTAATAATGAGTAACAACAATGCGGCTGAACTATTGACGCAATGTTCCTGTGAAGTTTGTTGGATATATTGTAGCTTCTTCTATTTGATAATATCTGTGCATATACACTAATATTAGTAGTATTGGAATAAATATAAAAAAACTTCCTCTTCGGAAAAGCTTAGGCAAGTATGTTTGGGTTTTTGGTATTAAAAAACTATGTCCATTGTTCCGTCATATACATATTCTAGCCTAAAAACTTCTGTAATCTGCAATTTCTGCTTTAATTACTTAAAAGTCACACCAAATTTTGATTGCATTTAATTTAATTTAGATATTGATGTTTATGGAGAGTCGTCGTTTGTTGATCTCATTGCAACGAATATAAGATGAATAGATGATAAGGAGTTTATGTCGTTGAGACCACAATGCAAATTCGTGTTTCTTGTTGCGTTATGTACATGTTGCAATCAAAATTTTTGAGATTCCAGTGAAATTTGCAAGCCGAGAAGCATCTTGCATATTGGGAGATCATTTGCATTTGAAACAACCAATCCATTAATATATATTACTATGAATACTATTCATATAAATATGAAAACTTTGCTCATTGATAGATGCTAGTATGAAAAATATTGAAATAGATACCATAACTTTGTCTCTGCCAATACTTGCCCAGTTATCTAGGCACCAAGCCCTGGGTTCGTGGTACCCAGCACCTATGTCCCCTGTTTCGTCAT
This sequence comes from Picea mariana, assembly GCA_032191745.1. NCBI lineage: Eukaryota > Viridiplantae > Streptophyta > Pinopsida > Pinales > Pinaceae > Picea > Picea mariana. The sequence goes on from JASDQU010946303.1 coordinate 27,802, forward strand.
ATACATGTTGCAGGGAAACAACGTCAGTGATTTGTTCCTTTCCATACTTGGCCAATTTTATGCCCGTCGTTGTGGGGCCGGAGCTTGCGAACCTAACTGCTTATTGTTCTGCAATATACATCTTGCACTGAAAAGATCCGTGATCTACAATTTCACCGCAGGTTCCTCGTACACATCGAATTCATTCAAAGTATTTGTTGTTGCTTTCCATCCCTAGCAACTTCGCATCCTTCCTGATATACATTAACAATGATCTTATTAGTGACAAGTGGACAAAGTGGTATGAAAGATACCTCTGTCATATGCAATTCATGCTTTAACATCTTCATCTATATCCTCACACGATGGATCCGATCGAGCATCGTTCCTTTCCATACTTAGCCAATTTTATGCCCACCGCTGCGGGGCTGGCGCTTGGGAACCCTGATGTTCTTCTGTGAGATACTTAGTTCTTTTTCCCTTCTCTTGTTCTCGTATATTATCTACAATTCCACTGCCAACACCTCCATCCTTTTTCCCTTATTTTCTTCCCATGTATTATGGGACTGTAAAATATGGACATGATATTCTATAAAGCACGCACAAATTTCGCATTCCATACCTATCGACATTTTCGATCGCGAGTTCTTGGGCGCGCAGGCGAGCTCAAAAATGGGGCTCCATTGTTCCGTAGCCTACAAATAGCACCTAGAATTCCGCGATATACAAATTGACAAGTGAATCTATGGACTGGCTAAGTCAACATTGCACTTCTATTGTTCTGTGTCCTCCAAACAACACTCCCAGTTCCGTGATAAAGAAATTGACACACGGAATGCAGAAATGGTGGAGTGCAGATTGCCATTGTTTATGGATGCCAATCCCTGTGAAGTATCTAACAATATCTAAAACTTTATTTAGAATACTAAATTAGCACTTATTAGTGACAACTGGACACAGAGGTACGAAACAGTTGGTTTTGTAGTCTCTGCAATATACAAATTGACTACCGGACATCGCCCGCTCTTCCGTCTTACAGATTATGCATTCAAATGTTCGGAGGAACACAATTAGAAGGTTCGGGCCTCGCCTCCCCTGTGGATACCTTCTCAGCTTGTTTTGGATCCTCCTTTTGGTGGATTCATGAAATATGCAGCTCCAGCGTTGGCAGGTTGGCATATCTTTATTTCCATCTATACAATCAGACGACAAATCCGACCGACCGTTGTTTCTTTCGATACTTGGCCAATTTTATGTCCAAGATTGTCGCGTTGGGACCAATTTCAGTTCTATCTATATCCTCACATGGATAATTGAACCAACAGCTCTTCCTTTTCATACCTACCGACATTTTTTATCATGGGTTCTCGGGCGGGCGGGCTCAAAATTGGCCCTACATTGTTGCGTGTGTTACAAATAGCACCCAAAATTCCATGATATACAAATTGAGAAGCGGAGTTGCGGACTGGTTGACTCGACATTGCACTTCTATTGTTTCGTGTCCTCCAAATAATCCTTCAAGTTCCGCGATATACAAATTCACACACGAAATGCAAGGCTGATGGGGTGGAGATTGCCATTGTTTATGGACACTAATCCCTATGAAGTATTTAACATAATATAAAATATTATAATCAATACTAAATTACCTCTTATTACTGACAACTAGACACAGGTGCGGGTCTGACATCATTCGCTCTTTCGACATCATCTGCTCTTCTGTGTTACAAATTATGCATTCAAATTATTTACTCTGGTCCTTTTCATTATACAAATTGACTACCGGGTTCACATCTTGTATTCAAAATTTCCTCGATCTACAATTCCACCGCTGACTCCTTTCTCCTTTTTCCCTTTTCTTCTTCCCCTATATTATGGCTCTAATTATCTCCATGTATATAATCACACCTTAGTCAATTTTATGTCCACGATTATTGGGTTGGAAATCTACAATTCTATCGCGTGCTCCTCGAACTCACAAGCTTCATTGTACCACGGTTGACAAATGTGCTTCCTAATATACATTTTCTATGCTCTTACTAATGACTCTTAGAAGTGATAGTTGCACACAGCAATACAAAACAGTTCACATTCAGCCATTTGCAACATAGAAATTGAGTACCAGGTTCCGACATCATCCCCTCTTCCGTGTTACAAATTGTGCATTCAAATGTTCCAAATAATAAAATTTGACCATCCGGACCTCTGACCCTATTTTGGATCCTCCTATTCACGGATTCACAAAATCTCAAATTCTTAGTCAGTGTTTCAGGTTAGCGCATTTGAAGTTTGTTGCTTCTTCTTCCCTGATATGCATATTGCACTCAAAATTTCTGTGATTTACATTTCCACCGTAGACTTGTTGATCCTTTTTCCCTTTTCTTCTTCCCTTGTATTATTGCTTTGTGGTTATATACATAGTCGCCTTTCTATAAACACGGGTTCCAGCATTAGCGGGTTGAGATATCTTTATCTCCATCTATATAATCACACGACTCCTCCGACCGACCGCTATTTCTCTCCATACTTAGCCAATTTTATTTCCATGGTTGGTGGGTTACGCGTATTGCAATCAAAATATCTTTATCACCTTTGTCGTCTTTCTATAAACATTGGTTCCAGCATTGGTGGGTTGAGATATCTTTATCTCCATCTATATAATCACACGACTCCTCCGACTGACCGCTATTTCTCTCCATACTTAGCTAATTTTATCGCCATGGTTGGTGGGTTACGCGTATTGCAATCAAAAAGTTCTGAGACATACAATTTGACCCTAGCGCCCTCACCTTTAACAGTTGTACCTTGCAACCCTATTTTGTAGCAGTTTTTTTCCCCTGCCCGTGACCTCTGTACTTTCTTGCTATGCAATTAGAAACCTTTGATGCTAACAGGTCACCATGCAGGAACCGTCAACATTGTCATTAATGGGTGAAAAACTCGAGGAGATATACCATTATTACGCATTAAACCAAGATGTGCGGAAACTTATTTTGCCCCTTCCAATTGTTCATCTCCAACATGCATCGTCATGTTGGGCCGCTCAAGAAATATGTAATGCTTAATCGCTCATTTCAATATCCACCATGTTCACATTTATATATATGCAATTAGTAGTGTTTAATGTTAACAACGCATCATGCAACAGTCGTCCAGATTGTCATTAATCAACGAAAGTCTCGAGGACATCTCCCATTCACACGCTTTCGACCAAAATTTGTGCAGGGTTATATTATCCCTTCCAACCTTTCATTTCATTCATCGTCTGGAACAAATAAATGTCTTTGTAGACCTATGGCAGCGGGTTGACAGCAGTTTTGTGGAGATACAGTAAATATGTTCACAGAAGAGGACCAAAGGTTCTAGTGGTCCAGGGCATAATTTTACTATTCATCTCGTTCCGCCCAGAATGAAGTGATTTGGACCTCTGGAATCGCTCGTGCAGGCTGCGTCCCTGAGGTTTTTGACTGTAAGGAGGTGGTCTCTTGGTGCATCAAAAAATATATTCCATGCCAAAGAATTATTCCACTGCGCGACCATTCTCCTGTTTCTTTGTCACCTTAGCTCTTCCACAAGATGTTGAAATTGTCGAAACCAACATTAATGTTCAGAGGACAAGACTGCAAGCGATTTCTAGAAAAACATCATAACGGGTTGGACATCTTAGCCAACTTCCTCGAAGACCTGACAATAGTTCCTGAAGATATCACAAGGCTCCAGGTAAGTTCCTTTAGAAATCCATTCAAGAAAATTGCTTGGTTGTTTACAAGAATAACGGGACAGACATCTATAGCAAGCATTTCCCATATAATTATTTATATTTTGTATTTCACAGTCAAGGAACAATACATTTTCGATTGGGGAAAGCTAATCTCCATTAAACTATGTTCCCAGTTGTCAGGATTCAAAGAATCGAATAAATTTTATTTGTCATACTACTTGATTTTCGCAATTGTGTATTGTTGCCCGTTTCCAAAACTTTCTCTTTCCAATAAAAAAACTATGGATTTTACCCAGTAACATTCTAGCACAACGCCCTGTGGAGACACAAGGCCTCCCATTGATTTTATGAAGTTTTTAATGGCTTTGTCTCAGTTTTCAAAGATTTATTGTTAGGCAAGGATGCTCTGCGGATGTCTGGCCATGCAAGCAAGTTTTTGAACAAGAAGGGCACACTTGAGCAAAAGGAAAATCATAGTGTCCTCATGGTCTTTGGCTCTAAGGAAAATACTACCTTCCTTCCATGCCACATCACAGACAAGATGCTTGTTGCAGAAATAGCAAGGCAATACAACCACTGGTTGCATTTTTTCATGACAAGAAAAAAAAACAGTTCATTCCTTTGCCCTGGAAAGTTGGAGACTTCGTGTGCAGAAACATCAACAAGATTGACAAGTTTGCCACCCATTTCAAGAAATTGAACCTAACATACGCTGAAAGGCTAAAAGGGTTCGACCCCAATGGCATTTTTGGAGAACATTTACTGGGTGTTGTCTTTAACACCTTTTTTATCCATAGACACTTGACCCAAGACAGGGACAGTGTCGACAACAATCCTGCTTCTAACCATTGTGACATAGAGACATTGCAAAGTGAAACTGAATTGTACAGACAACATGGTAAAGTATCCAATGAGAAGAGTATCCAACCCCCTGCCAACACTCCCAAGAGCATGACAACACGGAGCATCGCTTCGATGGTCCATCCCAGTAAGAAAGCAACCCAGAAATCTTCGAATGGAGGAGGAGATAAGAACCCTCCTCGCATAAATATTGATAGTTCTCACAAAGTTCCACTGACGAAAAAGAGAAAAAACAATGTAGGCCACGCGGAGGAACCCGAAATTGACAGTGGAAAATGCAAATTGAAATTGAAGCTGAGCAGATGCAAAAAATTGGGTCGTCTGCGGTGGACATATCTGACACCGAATTTTTTGACATAAGTGAATCCTTCGTAATCTAGAGCGCTATTTTTGACAACCAATCTAAAAGTATGGTCATTGAAAAGAGAGATGTAACAAACAAGAAAGGCAAATCTCGAACAGAGATTGACTTTAGCCAAATGACCCAGTCCAAAATCTGCTCGTTTCACCAGGTAACCGGTGATGTTCTTCGCAATTCCATTGGAGGAATGGAGACATATTATGCCAATCTAAAACATCGCCTCAACGAATTTGAACAGGCTTTCATTGCAACACCAGAATTTGCCAGTCCTTTGGAAAGAATCGTGCCTTATGCCACTGCAGTGAAGATGAAAGTATCCTCTACCCTCTTTGCATGCTCCAAAGCCCTTGTAGATAACAACATCAACAAAAGAATGCAACTAGTTACTGAAGCCTAGGAAACATTGCAAAATTTAGTTTCCTTCAAAAAGAAGGCCAATGATTTGATTGAACATTTGGAGGCGAATTTTAAAAATGAACAACTTTTCTGTCATCAGGTGCTAGACCCTTTTGCCAACTATGCCCTAAACACATCAGAACTAAAAAGAAGACAGGAGAAACTCCCCTCCCCA
>JASDQU010946304.1:11738-25864 GCA_032191745.1 Picea mariana
CACAGATCCACGCCACATGTGCTCTACATCTGACAGTCCATACCTATTTCAACACTTTGGCTCTTCGGCTCCTCAGCACTTCGGCACTTCGGTGCTTCGATGTTTCGGGCTTCAGGAGTTTCAACTCTCAAGGTGATTTCTCCGAAGTCTACGATCTGTCGTCACGTGTCCCTCTGGATCTGACGGCTATGAATTACTTCGGGACTTTACCCAGAGCTCATAGATATATGTTATGTCTCTACTGAACTCTTACAGCTCAAATTCACTTCGAGTGATCTGATGCCTGAGATTTACTTCAGACGATCTGATGATTCAGATTCACTCCGGCTGATCGGATGATTGAGATTTACTTCGGATTTACGGCTCTCCGAGCTTCGAAAATCTCAAGTCTCAAACTTGCCTCCTTTTAAACTCATGGTATATGACGACTGAGATTCACTTGCGTGATCTGACACTTGAGCTTTAATTCGGACAATCTAACGATTCAGATTCACTCCAGCTGATCGGACGATTCAGATTTTACTTCGGATTTTCAACTCTCCGGGCTTCGGAATTCTCAAGTCTCAAACCTTGGTAATTTCTCTCTTCTACGTGTGTGAAGCACTGAGGCGTGTGCACCTTGCTTTGATCAGACAGCTATTGATCCTTTTCACTATGATCCAACGGCCACTGTCGCTCCTCTTCCTGAGCTTCTGACTTGCTCTGACTAAGAAGATTTTCTAAGTGCTCGAAGGATTCGACCTTTGCTCCTCCTATGAGCCTATCTCCTGGATTTTGTCTACACTCATAAAAGCGCTATCTCTTCTGAGCTTGATCTCCTTGAAGATTTCATCGTCCCATGCTCTCCTTACATTTCAGGGATCGCGTCAAACTCAGATCAAAGGTCAACGATGATCGACAGTTCACAGAAATTGCGGGGCCCCAACATGCATGCTCTTTACCAGAGAGTTTGACCTCTGCAATTTGGAAAGTGCTCTCTCTATTCTAGTCAAACTAGGATCATTGATCTTCCATCCCATCGAGATCAATGGCAAGGGTGAATTGCGGGCTGCGAACTAGCGCATGTGTTATTTTCACCTTCGTGCTCCGCAGTGATTCCCCACCCTCGATCTCCATTCATAGATCGATGGTTCATAGAAATTGTGGGGTTCAATTTGACTATCGTGCAATTTTACATCTCGGATCCTCTAGCTCCAAGGCTCCTAGACCCAGGTTACGTGGATCTTCATATATCTCTTAGGCTATGATACCCGCTCTTAGTCAGGTTTTTGGTTAAGGGAATAGGTGCTATTTCAGAGTCTCCTAGACTATTGGTCTGAAGGGAACACCTACCCAACTTGTAGAGATTTAAGCTCTGAATCAATGCAAAGTAACTTGTGAGGTTACCAAAATAGTATCTATGCCCAGAGGCTTGCTCCGACTCCAGAACGGTGATGTAAATTTTTGGGGAAAGCACCTTCGAGTGATTAAACTGGGGCGTATGGAAAAACAAACTGAAAAAATAGGTTCTCAAGGGAATGAACACATACTCATAACTCAATCATTTAATACAGAGAAAGAACCCTTTATAGACATGTAATTACTTGCATGCATCCATTATTTACAATTCAAAGCATAAGGCAAGAAAACACTTATCAGAACCATAGAGCGTGATGTGACTGTTGAAAGGGGTACTCATTTCCACCCAACCATAGGCTCAGTCACTCCCAATGGATTTATTACTGGCCACCCCCAAGATTAAGCCACGATGCTTTGAGATTCAATCTCTTACTTCCATCTCAAAGAAAGTTAGGAACGAAGGTTACTCTCCTTCTCCCAATACAGTAATAGATAAGGATGAAAGTTACTCTCCTTCTCCTGGCTCAATCTCTATTTTCTATGATCATAACTCACTGTTCTCTTTCATTCCTTCCTCGAACCCGAGAGTTTTCGCTCTTTTCTTTGCATTTTTCCGTAGGTCTTCCTCTACCCACCACACTTCCTTCCTTGCCTTCCTCAGAATGATTGTGTGTGGCTCGAATTCCCAGTCCGTGGTCAGGTCTGGAAGCCTTATGGATGGGTGATCTACCCCATTCCCTCATTAACTCTTGAGGAGGTCTTCCCACCTACCAACCCAATTGTAATTCATTCCTGGGTCAGAGGGTTGTTCTGATCTGAGCAATTAATTCCAGCATGGTACCAGTTCGGTGGAGTTTAACGCAACCATTATAGGTCCCCTCCACCACCTTTCATAGAATTTGTGGTTTTCTCTTAGCACATCCCCTCTTTCAGTAGTCATGCAGCACGTAACCATTTTCTATTAAAATAATAGAATTTACATTCATCGACCTTTTGTACAAAGGTCCATCAAATCAAACATTCACACTTTTAGGTTTGCCATAGTTCCTTGGCCAATACAGTTATATTTACAGACTGGGGGAAACAGGGTGTTACACATTCATATTTGACAATTTATATCAATGATAATTGAAACTATTTCCAAAAATATATTACCCATATATCCAAAAAATAGTGTGTTGTCCAAAAATTCAGAAGTCAACTGTTCTCAACAATTAATAAATAAAAACTTAAAATCCATGTTTTCCACTCTGGGAGTCAATCTTTCCCTTGTTGTTGTTGTTGTCACCTTTTGATCTCTCTGAATTTTCCTTAGGTTGTGTGGAGCCTTTAGGCCTAATCTCACTGATCACATGAGAGCAATCATCTCTCAAATGCATGCGGGAGGACACAGATTTATCAGAATCATTTGAAGGTGAGGAATGGGAAGCAATGGCTTTTCCTTTGTCAGGGGCATGGTGGGCCTCGATTTTCAACCTTTTGCTTGCATGGGAAGACTGAACTGGTGAGTGGACAGGGGCAGCTTGGAAGATTTTATTGATAGGTGGAGGAGCAGGTAAAGACAAGTTAGGCCAACCACGATGTTAGCAGACTATCAGGTGGACAATCTCTTGCCATCTGTCATTTTCAATAACTTTGGGTTGTAGTGAAACATGAGGAGGCACGAGAATACCAGGGACCTTTGGGGCTTGGAAGGGAGGCCTTCTAGGCCTAGGTTGGACCACTCCTTTCCCAATCTAGTTAAAAAACCCAGCTTGAAATAGTTGGCCTAAGCCTTGCGAGTCTGCATCAAAGTGTATAGAGAATCTTGGCCTTTTAGGGCCCCTGTTCCAATTACCTCTTCCTTGGTTACCCCTGCCATGGCTACCTCTGCTGAAAAATCTCACTCATGTATGCATAATTGATTAGAAAATAGTTTCTTTAACAACCATACATGATAGGTCCTTTTAAATATGAAATAAAATTTGGCTCAGCAACATATCATACTCATGCAATCCAATCCATACAAATTGTTTAAAAGTTGTCAATGAGCAGGGGGTGAACAAAGGTTCTGGGATATGCGAGGGGTTGTATTGAGAGAAAAATGTTAAAATGAGGGGGAAAATATCATGACTACTACTCACAGACAACAAACAATCAACTATATCGTAAACCAAAAGAATATATCACTGTAATTCATCCCTGTGATCCCCTAACTGTCATAATACAGAACTTATCTTAATTGTAATTAAATTTTAGGAACAGGGAGTGGATAGTGAATATGGGAAGGTGAGGGGAATTTTAATTAGTGAAAAGTGAAATAATGGTATGGGAAAAGAGCAAATATTGTTCGAAAAATCAATTAAGTAATCCATACAAATAGTTCTATATCCAATACAACTATTCCAACATCAATTAAACAATTACTGTGTGCTAAACCATTACTGTGTGTTAAAACTTGTCCACTGTCCAAATTTAAATCTTTAACACTTTTAATTAACACAGTGTCATCATACTCAAAATCAATATGCCTTTCAAACATCCTGTATAAAGAATTATGTTTCTTTTTCACTTACTTCCCTTTCATATTTAAAACAAAATCCAAGGAACACACAGTCATTTGTTCAACTCTGTTCAGCATAAAAACATCACCCTTGCCCATAATTTAATTTCTCAAATAAAACACAGACATGAGGTCTTTTAAAACATGCCTGATTCCATTCCTTTAACCAATTTAACAATTAAATTGCAATGAAACCATACTACTAAAACCCCATTCCCATCTCTGATGGTGCAATAAAAGGATACGATGAACGATATCCATAAATCATACACAGTAGACACCCAAGCCACAACTATCAATACTTTAATTGCAATAATCTCGATCGGGCAATTTAAACACACAGTAACAGCAACCATCACTTCAATTTATACCACGTTGTAGGAAACATACAGACCAACACATAACGCAAAGAAGCATTTATGTGATTGTACATATCTAATTACTCCCAATCAAACCATAAAACAATGTTGAGTTATCAATCCCACACAAGGAGGCGGCGACTGTATCCCCATTTTCATTCCCTTTTACAACTTCTCTAATCAACCAATTAAACCATATTGAGCTATCGATTCAACTGTCACAATAAAAGAATGCAGCAACTATATACCAATAATCATTTCCGATTACAACTATGTAATGAACTCGTTCAACAGAGATGAGCCAATAATCAAAACCACTTTCAACGTTATTCCACCAACTCATGATAGTGAACAAGATACCTGACAGGGTGTAACTGGTTCAATTTATCAAAATCGAGCTCTGAACAATCAAGGGTTCACTCAGTGGAACCAACACAGGGAGACTGGAGGTCGACCTTGTCGACAGTAGGTGAGAAACCCTTGAGACATCAAGGTGGAACCACATGCATTATATCCCTTAGCTTGTATGATAGGGTGACAGTTCGACCCCAAGTAGGAGAGACTATAAACATAGGAGCAGAGGTTTCTTACTGGCCAGTAAACAACACCGAGAACACACAGGGGCATAACCCTCGTGGTTCTCCCCAAAATCCAAATAATGTTGATAGAAATGCAGAACCCAGGTAATAGCACCAACCCTAAAGAAAGCCTCTTGGAATATTAAACCACCATAACCAACTGTGCAGATACCAATAACATAAAATGATCCCACGACCAGGTGGAAAACGATATGCAGTGACCCAAAGGTGGTTCAAAAATTACACAGCAACCTCATAACACCAAATATGACTGGGTGTGGTTAGAAAGATTGTAAGGAGGCAGCGAGCAATTCCAAACAAAATGAAACCCTCCAATAAAAACCCATAGAGACAACAGAGAGCCATCACGGCTTCCACCACACAGAACAGTCAATGAAATCACGACTTCAACCATCAAATTCTCCATTTGCAACGAATAACACAAACAACCATTCTAGAGAAACACCACGAGCTTACACAGTTGTCAGCCTCAAGAAAAACACAGACCAATACATCATCAAGACAACCTTTATTTCATAAACAAAGCGAGTTCATGTATGGGCAAAAAAAACATCCCTATAACCAAATGGCCTTAAAAAGGCGAGCTTGGTCGAGCAGTTCCTTCCACGCCTGAATATCGGAGTTTAACCACAGCAAAAATCAAATGAAAAATAACCAAGCTAGGGTGATGGCCAATGGGAGAAGTATGAAGTGACGTGCATTTACTGCACGTCACTTCCATCCTCCCTTCATTCAATTACATAGTACACGACAGCCAGCCAAACATTAATCCATGTCATTAATCCATGAATTGAAACTTGCATACATTGCTTGCCAAATGCGCCACCCAATCCATACTAACCATTAATCCAAAACATACTATAACATATATCACATGTGCCTTCATATAACTCAATAAAATTGTATAGCCACTAACATTGCTAGTTAGGACTAACATCAACCCTTTTAAATTTCAATTGCACATAGTATAGCATAGCATAGCATAGTTTCTTTTTTTGGATCCATTCCATATTGCTTTTGTCTCTTATTATAACTATCATGTGTCTTGTGCAAGTGGAACATGTGACGAATCATGGCTACAATAGCAATGTAATCCCAGTGAACATAAGTCATTTATAACATGGATTTTAGAGCTTAGAGTAACGAAAACAACACATAAAATCCATTATTCGTCTGTCATTAAATCACAAGTAAACCAGTATTTCATCATCAATCATGTGGAAACTTGTAAGTAGTGTCGAAAAACAGCATAAATGTGTAATAATAACCTTATATGATCCTCCAATCTACAAGGGGGTCCCACCTACTAGTATTATATATATCATTAGCTTAGTTAAATAATAGGCTTTAGCAATACTTTGCGGGTGAAATCCTTGTTGCGATATTTATAGTCAACAATCCCAAAATTATTTTCAATCTAGTATGGTTTGACCTCAACTTATGGGTGATTAGATGCTAATCTCGACACCACCTTCTCTTTCATTTTCTTTCATGTCATAGTTAGAGCCATAATATAATCACAAGTCAACTTCAACTAGTTCCTTATTTATGACCATTTTTTCTCTTCTTGTTTGGATTGCAAATTTGTAACACCTTCTCTTCTTGTTTGGATCCTCGTTGATGACATTCTTAACATTATGCATTGATGTTTGTCCTTGTTTTCTCTCAATGATCATTATGTTTGATAATCATAAGTTGGACCTGTTAGAACCCTATATAATAGGGAATCAGTTTTCTGACTAATATGTGTCTATCTCAGGCACTATGTGTTTGCCCATGACGCATGGCGAAGGTGGCGGAAAGCACCCGACACTGACCAAGCATAAGATGGATGCTTGTGTGCGAACTTCAAAGCGAGTTTTGGTGCAATTTTATCACAAATTGTGAAGTGGTTTGAAATGGTGAAATTTGACTCTTGAGGGTCAAATGCAAATTTGGGTTTTTATAATYTGTGTTTGATGAATTTAGCTAAAAAAATAWAAAAAAATTGGCCYTCGGCCTTTGCCTTTATGCAGAGTTTTATGAAAATTAACAAAAWTTTTAGCAAAAGTTATAGTGGCCYAGGGCCAACACCCGAATAATCAACACACAAGCCAACGCCATTTCATACACCAACAACCAACAGACAAGCCAAAGCCAGCGCCAACACCAAACTCCAAATCCCAAGCTTCGGGCTCACTTCATCGAATGACTACATAATTTTTGGTTGTTATAAGCACCTAAAGTTCATTTCACCACACGAATGTGGGATATTGCCCACATAAAGTAAAAAAATATATATAGAACGCAGCTCTTACCCCGTGCCAGATGTTCGAACCATAGTCAAGGTGTCCAATGCAGAGGAGCTACCAGGTCTGGGTGTCACGGAGTTGAACAATCTTGAAGATTTGAATTTACAGGAATGCCCGATCACTGTACTGCCATTTGCCAATGTGGAGAAGGTTCAAGGAGGCTACAGATTGTTGGACTCTTCTATTGACAAGTCCATGCTTGGACTAAAATCCTTAAACCTGTCAAAGACGAGAATAACTGAAATATCATATGGCAAAGATGTTTGCCCAGTCCTTAAATCGATCGATCTCGCGGGTTGTGATGATCTTGTGGAGGTTGGAGCATTGTCGACAACACTAACATCACTGAAATTGACAGGTTGTTCTGCATTAAAGAAAATAACGGGGCTTAGTGGCCTTGCAAAACTAAGATCTCTGGACATGAGCGGGTGTAAATAAATAGAGGAGCTGAGAAAACGAGGAATCAATCCTAAAGGGATAAAGAAAGATCTAATAGAGAAACTTGAAGAAGTTCTTCGAAATGAAGAGCAGGAGCATATTGACAATTTGCCCGATTGTAATTTACATCAACTGGCTCCTGTTGGTCCTACTTCACCTCAGGAGGATTACAGACCTCTGCCTCTTGCGGATTTAGGAACCTATAGCTATGATTCATCACAATCTGTTTCTACTGGCTATACATCAAGTCTGCCAATTTCAACTAATAACAATTCACCTCTGCCTGATGTGGACTCTGGAACCCCGTGCTATACACCACAGCCATATTTGTCAGATTTACCTCCACAGGGTTCTGATACCAAAGCATGCACTTTAATTCACCTCTGCAAGTTGCAGATTTTAGAACCCATGGTGATTTTGGGAGGAAAAGTGCAGAAGGTGATGCATCAGAGTGGAAGTCTTCAGTAGTAAATGTGCATGACACTGCTTCAATGGGTATACCATCTGCTTCTGAACCAGCAAGCCTAGAAGATGTCCGTGGAGTATGAGAATTGCAAGCTGTTGTTGGTTGATAAGAAGATTACAAATGCAAGAGACATGATCACAGTATTAGAAGATGACATTTGTGGGGGCTATCCCATTTTTATCATTGTTGAGGACATTGAACAAGAAGCCCTAGCTACTTTTGTTGTCAACAAGCTTCGGGGTGCATTGAAGTTTGCTTTTTTGAAAGCTCCTGGATTTGGAGAGCGGAAAAGCCAATACTTGGATGATATTGCCATATTGACTGGAGGCACTGTCATCAGAAATGAAGTCGGTTTGCAACTTGATAAAGTTGGAAGTGAAGTTCTGGTACTGCTGCCAAGGTAGTACTTACCAAGGATCCAACAACAATTGTAGGTGATGCGAGCATTCAGGAAGCTGTAAATAAAAGGGTGTGCTCCATTGAGACTTGCTTCAAAGGTTGATGCTATCAGAGATACACTTGAAAATGATCTGGATACCCACTGTGAGGTTTTCATTTAGATAGGTCAGCATGCAAATTTGGCTCGTTATGATTAGAAATATTTAGTTATTGATGAGAGACACGGATTTAAAAATTCCAACTGCAAATTGCTGAGTTTAATTTCATGCGTGAAAAGGGGCAAAACAACCCAGCGTTGAGGAAATAGTTACAGTGAAGTGGCAGAGTATCCATATTTCGAGGCTTCCAAATAACACAAATGGAAAATATCCCAGCGTTTAGATGTTGGTTAAACCAGATGGAAAACAATGAGTTCATTTACAGTGAACACCTGGCAGTTAGAACACAGGTGGCAAAGCATTCCTATCTAAGAAGATTCGACTCCAGCCAGTCTTCAACAACCTCCAACATGTTCCAGATGTCGAGCAGCATATATCAAATTCAGTTTTCATTTATTTGTTGTCTTGTTTATTATGGGGGACCATCTGCTACAGGTGTCAATCTGTGTAACTGCTTTTCTATCTTTATAAAGCAGAGTTAAGGCCCGAATCTTGGCAAGGCTGGGGGGATTTTTTTAATTATTTATAGAGATGTAAAAGACTAGAAGAGGGTTCGACTGGGAAGAATAGGAGAGGTTTCGACCTGTGTGAGAGGTTTCAAACCTGAATGTTTTAATTTCTTTGCTGGACTGTGGGTTATGTATGACCAGAAGACCTTTTTCTTCTCTGTAATTTTTAGATGAGCAATCAGAAATGAGCATGTTGTTCACAGGATTCCTGTGTGGAGATGTTGGTGGTGTTTTTTCTCTGTTTAATGTTTTTCCTGTGATCATTACATTTGTTTTCAGTTTCTTATTATCAGAAGGAAATTAATAGAAGCAGAATTTATCAGCAGATACTCTGCCTCTGAGATTTTGATGATCTTTATGTTTTCTGCTAAATCTTAGTTCAGAAATTCTTAGCTGCTCTTGTGCCTGGCTTTTACCTCCCCTACTTCTTCCTCAAATCGACGCCATCTAAACTCAATTCGATCCAATATTGCCGCTACCTTTCCCTGTGAAAGAACTTTGTCCAGATCTGAGAGTGAATCACATTGTTTAAATCGCAGACCCCATTTTCCCAATGGCCCTCCTTGCTGTCCCAAAACGACCATTTAAAAACCCCAACCCCATACTTTCATTATGTTTATAGCCAGCCTAAAATCCATCCCTTACAAACCAAGTTAAATCTAAAAGAGAGATCCCTCTCTGAGTCTTGGAGGGATAGATCCAAGACTCGAAGCGGTTCGAGGTTACCTCTGTGATTGCCTCAACAGCCTTAGGAAAATTACAGAGTGCTAACAGGACCCTCACCTTGACTCACTTTGATAATTTTCTTACATTGTTCTAGAGCCAATAACTTTGCATATGCAGGTAGAACATTAATCAAACGACAAATGATAAGAAATCAATAAATTAGTGTCCACTTTGAGGGGAAAACCTCCCTTACAATATATCCACTTCAGAACACAATATGACTTGAGATAATATGCTCCTAAGACTAGCTCTCCTTGGTGTATATATAGGAGACAAAGGGTACAATTATAATGAAAGGGTGTGATGAATGGGTTCAAAGCCTACATACAATTATAATACAAGAAATGTAATAATTCAATAAGGGGATTAATAAGCGGTTTTATACATAACATGGGGCTTTGTCTAGGGTTTAACATTCCCCTCCCCTTCAAACAAGTGTTGTCCTCAACACTTGACTAACCACGAATGCTTCTGCATGAATAACCCATCTTCCCATGTCGCCTCCTCCACTAGTAGGTTCTTCCATTTGACGAGGTACTATGTAATTGCTCGATGTCTCAACTGCTTAATTCTTGTTTCAAGGATTGTTTCTGGATCTAGTATGATTTTCCCTTATTTGTTGATCTCTGGTAAATAGTTTGGAATGGGATATTGTTGTCGGTGACCTTCTTTAAGCAAGAAACATGGAAGACTGGATGTACATGTGAAGATGGAGGCAACTGCAATTTGTAATCCACACTTCCAATCCTTTGCAAAACCTTATATGGGCCATAATATTTGGGTGCTAATTTATTGTCCTTCTTTTTTTGCTTGAGGGACATTTATTTGTATGGTTGTAGCCTTAGAAATACCCAATCCCCTACTTCAAATTCCCTTTCACTACGATGTTGATATGCTTGTTATTTCATCCTATTTTGTTCCATAAGTTGTCCTTCAATAGTTTGAGGACCTCTTGTTGGTTCCCTATGTGGTCCTCCACTTCTTGAACCTTTGTATTCCCTTTTAAGGGTGATGTGATGGATGGATGATGATATCCATAAAGTGCTAGAAATGGGGACATTTTTGATGAATTATGGAAAGATGTGTTGTACCACCATTCTGCCAAGGGAAACCACTTTACCCATTGTATCTGTTTATCAGATGCAAAGTAACAAAGATATCCTTCTATAGATTTATTCACAATATCAATTTTCCCATCAGATTGAGGGTGGTAAGATGAGCTATGAGCCAATTGTGTACCCAAACAAGAAAATAATTCAATCCAGAAAATTTCCAGTGAAAATTAACTCTCTGTCACTTACAATAATCTTGGGGACTCCATGTAGTTTTTGAATTGTTTCCATGAATGCTATTGCTATTGTACTTGCTTTAAAAGGATGAGAAAGAGAGAGAAAATGAGCATACTTTGTTAGTTTATCCACTACTACCATGATGACAGTCTTTCCTTTAGATTTAGGTAAACCCATAATAAAATCCATTGAAACTTTTTCCCAATGGTGTCCTTGTATATATAATGGTTGTAGGAGACTTGGAGTCTTGATTGTCTCTCCCTTATTCTTTTGGAAGACCAAACATTCAAACACAAACTTTTAAACATAATTTTTAGGACCTTTCCTGGAAAAATCCTTCTTGATCTTGTGGTATGTTTTCAAGAATATTGAATGTCCCCTATAGGAGAAGTGTGCAATTCCAGAAGGATCTTATGTTTGAGTTGGGAATTCTTACATAAGTATAGGCGATCTTGATACAATAGAAAATCATTCTTCCATACAAAATTATATATTGAACTAGGGTCTTCATGTAGTTGTTGAATGATCTTGCATACTTCTTGATCTTGATTCCATTCTATCCTTGCTTCTTCCACCTAATTAGATTGCAGGATAGAAATAACACGTAGTGAACCTTCTATTTCTTCTTCTTTCCTAGAAAGGGCATCTTCCACAACATTATGTTTTCCTTTTTTGTAGATAATTTCAAAGGCATAACCAAACATCTTTGTAACCCATTTTTGTTGTTCTTTTGAAGATAATTGTTTCTCCAAGAAGTACGTCAAATTGTATTCATCTTTTTTTACCATGAAGTGTCTTCCTATTAGGTAGGGGCGCCATTTCTGAACTGCATGTAGTATCTCCAACATTTATTTTTCATAAATGGGTTTGAGTAAGTTATTTCCTTTAAGTTGGATGCTTTCAAAGGCAAKGGGCCTTCCTTCGTGCATTAAAACTGCACCAATTCCATGGCCTGAGGCGTCACACTCCACAATAAATGTTTTTGTAAAGTCATGTGTGGCCAAGATGGGAGTTGTACACATAGACTYCTTAAGYTTTTCAAAAGCTTTGGTTGCTTCTTTGGTYCAATAAAATGCTTCCTTCTTTAATAATTTCATTAGAGGTGTTGCTATTTGACCATAGTTCTTGACAAACTTGCGGTAATAGCCTGTCAATCCTAAAAAGCCTCCAATTTTCTTCAAGGTTTTGGGAATTGGCCATTCCCTCATAGMTTAAATTTTGCTAGGGTCCACTTTTACACCTTCATCAGATACAATATAACCCAAATATTCCACTTCTTGAACCCCAAAAGCACACTTGGAAGGATTTGCATAAAGTTGTTTCTCTTCCAATAGTTGTAATACTCTGTCAACATGGTGTACATGCTCTTCCCAAGATTTGTTGTAGGTTAGTATGTCATCAAAAAATACTAACACAAATTTTCTAAGGAAGGGATTGAAAATAGAATTCATCAAGCTTTGAGATGTGGAAGGTGCATTAGTAAGTCCAAATGGAATAACCAAAAACTCATAATGACCTTCATGTGTTCTAAAAGTTGTTTTAGGAATGTCTCCATGCCTCATTCTAATTTGATGATATCACGAACAAAGATCCAACTTAGTAAAGAATTTTTCTCTATGCAATTCATCTAATAATTCATCAATGACATGGATATGAAACTTATCTTTGATGGTAATTTTGTTGAGTTTTCTATAATCTGGACACATACACAAAGAACCATCCTTTTTTGTAACCAACACCATTGGTTAAGAGAAAGAACATTGTCTATGTTGAATGATTCCAACCTCTAACATTTCCTGGACCATGTGCTCAATCTCACTCTTATGTGCATATGGATACATGTAAGGCCTAATGTTAGGTGGTACACTTCTTGGTTGCAAGTGAATAGAATGGTCATGATCTCAAGAAGGTGGAAGACCCTTAGGCATTTCACCAAATACCTTGGAATTATTTTTTATAATTATTTGGAGATCTGATGGAGCAGGGGCTATAGATATTTGAAAATCAAGTGAGCACAATTGTGCAATTACACCTTGGTTTCCATTTTTGAGTAATTTTTCCATGCTATTAGAGATTATTACTTTAGAGGGTTTCCCTTGGATACCTCTAAGCTCAATTTCCTTGCCATTTGAGGAAAATCTCATGAAAACATTTTGAAAATTAAAGGCCACTATTCCCAGTGATTGCAACCATTGGACCCCTATTACAACATCAACACCCTCCATTTGGATGGAAATCATGGGGATATCCATAAAATAATCCCCCATGTTGAGCTTAATATTATGGCATTTCCCTGAATAATTTATGGTACCTCCATTTGCAATCATTACTTGAAACTCTGGTGCAGGATATACAAAGTAATTGAGATCTTTTGCTAATTTGTAAATGATGAAATTATGGGTGCTTACTTTTTTGTTTTTTATGTATCCTTGTATCTTGAGGATTTTGAGAGTAACGATGTCGGCCAATGCATGGAAACATATTGTTGGAGTAGTCTCTTCTAGATCTAGGTCTTATAATGGTTCCAATTATTGATCTTCTTCCTCTTCATAGTCTATGTAGAATAATTTATTCTCACCGCATTTATGCCCCTTACTGTACTTGTTGTCACAATTGAAACATAGTCTGTTTTCTCTTCTTTCATCCATTTGTTGAGGTGTCAACATTGTTGGTTTAGGTACTCTATCTTCTTCCTCTTCATAGTCTATGTAGATTAATTTCTTCTTGTCGCATTTATGCCATTTACTGTACTTGTTATCACAATTGAAACATAGTCATTTTGTTCATCTTTCATCCATTTGTTGAGGTTTCAACCTTGTTGGTTGAGGTATGGTTGTCTTATGACCCCCAAAATGATCTCTATTTCCAATGCTATACTTGTGTGTAGCCTTATTTTTGGCATGAATATGACGAGCATTTTGCATAGCTTCCAAAATACTTGTAGGTTGTCTTAAGAAAAGCTCATGTTTAATGTCTTCTTTTAATCCACCCATGTAAGTTTCCAATAAGTGT
>JASDQU010946304.1:41699-52740 GCA_032191745.1 Picea mariana
TTGACAATAAATCTTCAGAAACAAGTACTCTGTCTAATCTCCTTGCAACCACCTCCTTTCCACAACGCCCGTTCCTCCAGGTAGGAACCAACTTCGTTGGTTTGATATCAATCAATTTTTTGGATGAAAAAAGGTCTCTGTAATAATTATCATTAATCCCAATACCAGGCGTACCTCCCCAGACCTTGTCCGAAGATAATACAATGTTTAGGTCCCCTGCAATAATTAAATGCTTAATAGAGAGAATACCACTGTCTTCCAACGATTTCCAGAATTGTTTCTGCTCCGAGCACAGGCCATATATATTAAGCATCGCTAACTCCCGATTGTTTAATAAACATCTGCATATTAATAGAATACCACCTACAGTAAGAAAAGGAATCAATTCATAAATATTAGGATCCCACAAGACTAACAGTCCCCCCGAAGTACCTACATAATTTACTACACACAAAACCCAGGAAGGTCGCAGGAGATGCATGAAATCCCTTGCTTTCTGATCATTCACCAAAGTTTCTTGTAAAAAAACAATATCAGGACGAGAATTATCCAAGAGTCTTCGGACTGAGGCCGCCTTGAGGGTGCCTCCAACCCCTCTTAAATTTAAGGACAGTAATAAAATTATTTATCCCTCGCCAGGGCTTTCATCGCTCTAAGAGCCCCACTATCGGTGGAGGATGGAATCGACTCATCGGTTATGGGTGTAGTTTCTGCCAACTTTTTCCGCGAACTATGCATTTTTATAAGGGATAGTTCTATGCCAAGACCCCTAGACCAGGCAAATTATTTCCCTGCACCCCTGGTTGATGCTTTGTTGAATTAGTCTCCAAATTATCTGCATTGCTATGCAAGGTTTTCCCCAAATAGGTTGGTAGTTTTATTGTTGTTGATTTGTCCCGAATGAATGGGATCAGTGAGTCCAGGACAACACTGAGGGAGGACTTGCTCTCGTCAGATTCTCTGAAACCTGTCTCTATCACCGGGTCTAAGAAGGTAGTTTGGGCAGGTGAATAAACATATTCTGTGTCCCGAGGGCTTGGTAACAGTGTTTGTGGCTTTCGAGGAGGGTCTGTAGGTGTAAGTGAAAGTAGGTCAATAGGAACAGACATCCTCTGTCCAGATGCCTTTAATAGAGAAGAGTCTCCAACACCTGGTAATGTCGAGGTCATCACCGCAGGAAGAATTTTTTCAGAGCCCCCTTCAGCATTTCCTTTAACTATCGATGTAGAAACTTGTAGCCATCGAGAAATTTTCAAAGCATTCCTTTCCCACAGCGATAATGAAAAGAAAAAAATTGGGCAGAAATATTTTAGTTTACCTGTAAGTGTATTTGCCTCTTCAATCTGTGTGCCTTCCTTTGGTCCATAGTGTATAGGATCACATCCATAGGAGTCCCCTTCATCAACATAGGCGGGTGGGTCCTCTTGAAGGAGAGAATCTTCTGACTTTTCTTCAGGCACCTTTCCAGTGAAGTCACGGCGCAGGTAACCAGTGCCTCGACACCAACTACATCGAAATGGAACACCCAAGTAGTCCAGCCACTGAGTAATTTTTTGACTGCACCATTCAATAATAAGTTCCTCGATGAGTCCTCCATGGATATCGACTTCCACTAAGATCCTTCCAACTTTCCTAACATATTTTTTTATGGTGGAAATATCCAGAGTAAAGAAACCCCCGAAAGCATCTCCAATCACCCTCAATGCACCTTCATTCCACATGTGCAAAGGAAAACCCAACAAAAGGACCCACAAATTTCATTATTGAAAATGTTTAGTTCGCGGGTCAAAGGCCACCCTCCATCGTTTTAACATAAGAGTGCTTCCCCCAATCACCCAAAATCTGTTCAACAGTAAATCTGCATCTTTCAGAGTCTTGCATACAATGCCCATCCATCCCTACGTAAGACAAAGCATCTCGGGCACATAACCGATAATAGGAACCCAATTTTTAGATATCCAACCCTGAACTGGAATATCGGCAAGATAGGAATAGGATAATCTACCCACCAACCCACATAGGTCCAATCTGCAAGTTTCTTCCAAGCACACATCCGAGCCGAGCACCATTCTCTTAGTCCGCTTATTGGGCTTCCACACCCTCCTCCTAACTCCAGTTGGCTTAGTGGGTATAGTGAAGTTCATGTTTCTATCCGACTGACCACCTCCTTTAAAGCCCAACTTAGTGGCGGATACAACCTTAGGCACACTATTTAGAAACTCGGAGCTCGCACCAACAGAGGGAGTGGATAGAGGAAAAATAYCCTCATACGTCTCTAGTTGAGGAGAATACCCAGGAGAAAGGTTCAGAGAAGAAACGTAAGTGCATGTAGTATGGTTTAGTTTACGAGAGGTGTGATTAAGAGCACCAGGTAAGCCACTCAATAAATCAGCCTTTAAGAAAAGACCTCCATGCTGCCAATTAATCTCATCTTTTGGACTCATTAATACCTTGACGTCTTCAGTTATGTCAGCACCAGATGGAGAGTCCATACTAACACACATGTTTAGCACTATAGGAAATAATACGGATCATTAATCTATATACGTAGATGATGGTTGGTGGAAGGTTCAAAAACCAAAGTGAGTAATAAGACAAGACCCGCATCACTTAACGGCTACAAGCTCCAAACGAGAAGAAGATGGYTTAGTTTCCCAAACTGGYAATGAAAAGGTAAGGCGCCTAGGGTAGTGTAAACTGAGAGGTTTCATAAAACAAATTCAATCGAGCTAAAAAACTAGAAKTCTGGTTCATTGATGGAGGTGAGGGTAGGAAGCTTGATTATACTAAGACTTGACATCAAAGCACTATAAAAGGACTTCATAACACATGTATACACACTAAACTTCAAGTAGAAACCTCAGAGCTTCCTTGCCGATGCACCTAAAACTCAAACTTCACCTAGGTGAGTTTTCATGTCCCCCTGGTGGTTGAAAACTCGTCATTGTTGAGTCTTCGAGCTTTCCCGCCTAGTTGCAGAGTTTGAATCCCAAATCTCCTTATATATTGAATGTTCTATATCTACACAACTTTTGGCAATTTGATACTCGTAACGTGCACTATGAAATGTGACTATATATTTAATGTTCCCATGTCTTTGGATATTGTACTACAGTTACTATGTCAGTGATTTCCCTTGATCACTATTTTACGATTTTTTTTTAATCACTTCGAGATGTCTAGACTCTAGATATGCGATTTTTTTTCTTCTTCTTCTTCTGTCTTGAGCTCTGGAAAAACCACAATCCCTGGTGTGCTTTGTTTCGATGATTCACAATGGTAATGGAAACATATTTTATTTTTATTTTTTTTAAATGGCCAAAGGCATGATTAAGGTCAATGACCAAATTAGATAAACTCTGAAAAATGGAGGTTGGCCAAAATTCGGATTAGCCAATGGTCGGGATCAAAAAAATGAGGCTTCGATACCAATGTAAGGAACCAATCTAGTTCTTACAACGGAGATCCATCATAAATGGAATAAATAATTGTAATCCATACTCGACAAGAAATATATATTAAATAAGAATGTATATAATGAGATAGATAGATAGATATGTTGATAATGATTACAATGAGAATGAGGGCCAATTTATATACCCTAGCAGGGGTGCCCTTTCATGAATGGACACGTCCTTTAGATAAGACACATATTTTCATTTATGATGTATTAATTATTATTATTTAATTATTATTTATTTATATCTATTTATATCTATTTCAATATATTTGTGTTCATAACAATCATGGGCATAAGCCCATTTATATTGATAGCTATTATATATTGTTCTTTTACCTTTTACATTGAGATGATAATAATAGTAATTCAAACTTGTATATGTTTAAATTGATCATATACTTCATCAATGACATGAATATTGTGTATGATACTTAGTGATTTTTTATATGATACACATTGTTTTTCTTATATTTTTTTTGTATCTGGCAGAATCGACAAGTAGGCTAGGCTCATATTCGCATGACATGGGGTCAATTTCGACTGCTTCCACTTTAACCTCCAGGCGTACCCATGTTTCCCCCGCATGTGACACATAGGGCTAGTCGAGGTTTGAACGAATGACATCACAAAGAGTGCCTTAATAGTGCACTCTATTTCCAAATGATTTACACCCCCAAGGGTGGCATTATTTTGCTTATATTCCACTTAATAAAATTTATTTATTTATTTATTTTAAACTTTTGGAATAATGATTTTCTTCTGTATATACAAGTAATTAATGATTTTATCAGTACAAAGAAGACACCAATTAATGGATATTTTATCCAAACCACCTCTCCCTTCTCTATTTTTAACAGAGGTTTCAAGTGAAGGTGGGTGGGTGGATGTTTTTTTGTCGGTGCAACAAAACCATTATGGTGAATTGGTGTGCTCTAATATCATATGCATGGGTAAGTTTACATAGAATATAACTATTAAACAACATTAACTCCCACACTTGAATTTTGTAAAATGCAAACTTTGAAAAAAAAAATGCCACATGATGCATATAAAATTTATACAAGCACTAGTGCATATTAATAACTAAAAATAAATGGTGCATTGCATTACAAGGTGCATCAATTTTTGTTTCAAATAAGAAATTCAAATATTGTTAAAAACGATCTAAATAAAATACACAGTGGTGCTTACATAACAAAGAAACGCACTAATACATACAATATCGTGCGCATTGTGCTAGGGCTGTTATTTTAAAAAAAAATATATTGTTGGTGCACCAAATAACCTTAACTGCACCAATTTGTAACTCTACCACGTGCACTGAAATATGTTAAAATATTTTATAAAAAAATATAGATGTTGTGCTAAATGCCTATACATGCATTGGTTCATTGCAATACAAGGTACACCGTGGAACTAAATTTTCATTTCAACTTTGATTTAGTAGTTCACACCAATAGCATCGATGCTCGCTATCCTATGAGTGTACCTTTGTACAGTGCTATTGAATTGTTAGATTTATCTATTCCTTCAATTGTATGACACATTTCTCTTCATTTTGAAATTTTCTAAAAGGTACCAAATTTTCATTTTTTATCTACACAGCAACCATACCTTATCAATAGAGAAGAGAGCAGGTAAATTGATTGTATCCCTTATATGTTCACTAGTTTTAAAATTTTAAATAGGCCTTTCATTTCGTTATTTTTTCATTTTTTTGAAAATTTTGTCGTTGGTGCGGCCCTAGGTTTCAACCCACAATGATTGTTGATGTTGTACAAGTTACATTGGTTAGCAATAATCCAAGTCATTCTAAGTACACTAGAAATTTTTATATGTAACATGCAAAATTTTCATGTGCTCTCTAGTGCACTAATGGATGTATGAATGCATCAGGTGCAATGCTCCCATAAATATTAAGTGCACCACACATCCTTGGTAATTACATTGAGTGATAGTGGGATGCACCTATAGATAAATAAGTGCACCATAAGCTATTTGTCATTTGTAGCACACCATAATGTTTGGTATGTTGAAAAAAAATGTGGCATGATGAAGATGGTGCAATGATGTAAATGGGGTGTGTTGCTCCTGAGATTTACTCTCATATCACAAAATGATGTCAGGCATCCAAAGTTTAAAAGGGTTGTTTTTATTTAATGTTTTTCTACCATCAATTTGAGATGAAGCTTCAATAACTTAATGATTTAGAAAACACAGAGGCGGTATCTCTTCCTTCAAGTTTTATCAATATTCAAGAAGTGGAAAGTAGAATTATGGAAAACAAAATTGACAAACAAAGTAAGGTATCCAATGATGATAAACCTTACCTTATTCATAATAGAAGAAACATGAAGAATGTGTCTTAAAGATGAATTCAAGATGAGGAGATCCACACAGATACAAGTCTTGTTTTACTTACAGTAATAACAGAGGAAAAGTTGTAGCTGAACAGATATCCAATTATATGAACCACAATAGATGTATTACTAAATTGTAATCCTTCAATCTTTAAGCACCATAGAGTGAAGAAAATGGATTATGATGAAGTAGCAACACGCAGAAAGCACATAACTCAAAGAAATGAAATGTAGAATCTTGTCTTTCATGTATACATTTGTATTAAGAAGTCTCTCTTTACATCCGGCAAGAAGAAGCCTTGATTACATCTCTAATCTATTTATTTATACAAAATTGTCTTAACCAAAATTGGTTAGACTTTCCACTTTTCTAGCTCTAAAAATAGAATAAAATCTAAACTAACTAAATATTACAAAGATTTTGAACATTTGTCCTTCTTTTGGAAACTCCTTCACTTGTTGACAGTTCATTTACTCGTAGATGCAACTATATTTTGTTGATCCTTGTATTGTACATGCAAATCTAATAATGAAATTACGAACCTGGGGGTTCTATATTGGCATTTAATTCAAAGGTAAAAACCTTTTTATGCACCAATGTGTTGGCAGCCACCAATTCTGTCGATTTTTATCACAATTAAAATCATCACAAAGAGATTATATCTTTCTGTAGCTGCCACCACTTTACATTTATAAATGCTTATGTTTTCTGGGCTTCGAGGTGATGATTGGGCTAAACTTATCTTATGAGTTTTTCGTTTAAATTTTCATTTGTTTTGTTTAAAATTGATGACTGCAAGCATGAAATTTAAACAAGAACTTTGATTGGGTAATTATTTTGCAGTTTGTGTTTTTCTTATTTCATTTTACCAAAGAAACTACACCTTAAGGAAACCCATATGTTGCTAAGCTTCAAGTTTTATAAACTCATTGATTAATTCACTTCCATGATTTTTATGTATTATGGGTATCATGACTTAATCAGTGCTATGCTTGATCGTTTGGTTCTAATTTTTGAAATGTATGAATGTGCAAAACATTGGATTAACATTGGATATGTGCTTCATGCTCTCAACAGTCATAACAACTTTCATGTCGCTTGGTACAGATCTGATGTACCCATGACTACACCTCACCATGTTGTCCTGTGCATTAATGAACCCATTCATTATTTGAATTGGCATTCGATAGTACTCGAGGGTTTGATATTCATTATGGGTAATGGCTCATAGTTCTGTGCACCCTCTGGTTTTTTGTTTTTCCAAACTCATTTTATCAAGCATGACAGTCTCCAAGCTTCGTAGGTATCGGGCCCTTTTAGTTTTCACAGACCTCTCTCTGCTACTCGTTTATTGGAAGCCTAAATCTCCCTCCCGTGATATCTATTGTGTCTATTTCACAGTGGCCATGGCCCTTGTGGTTTGAACTGAACCAAATGGTTGTCAAGCCCTTTTTGCCCATGATGATGCCATAGATGATTTGAAGGCTCATAGTTGGGATATCTTCCTCAAGAAATTCGAAGGTTACAACCTTGTTGTCACATAGGCCTTTGCACAAACATTCGATGGGTTTAGGGCCAAGGTCGGGGATGTGAAATTGGAGGTCACAGAGGACTTTGTAGCCCAAGCAACAGGACTCCCACGGGAAGGCGAAAAGTGGTTTAAAAATGCCAAAATGGAGGATGTTCCATGGAGCTTGTTCATGGTCTCTCGCGAGTCTACCTGCTGCCCTAAAGGTATTCCTAATAACCTCATGAAACCTTAATGGCATGGCCTTATTTTGATTTTGAAATAGTTTATAACATGCGAGGGTAGGTATGGTTTGGTCTTTTTATACCACATCTGACTGTTGATGTTATTCATAGGGTTTAAATTGAACATGTCGTTCTAATTGTTAATTAGCCTATATAAAATGTCAAAATGCTATAAGAGACAGAGCATGAACCCTCTGTCAAGCCTCTTTCATCACGGGCTTATAAAAATCTTGTTACTATCGCACCTGTCACAAATTGGGGACACTTGGGAAAGTTTCTTGAGTCGAAACGGTTTTACCCAACCCGATAGCATAGTGAACCCGCCTTTAAATGTAAACCCCAATTATGATGGTCCTGTGAACCAAAGTCAGGGTTTCAATCCACATATTGACTTTGAAGTTAATGAACCAGTCTTTGTTGCTTTGCAAAATTCCCGAGGTAAGAAACCACGATGTATTTTCTCGCCCAGCAAATTGTTGGAACAGGTAATGGATGTGTTGAAAGAAAGGATTTCCTCTACCCCTGCTTTTGAGCCTAATCAGGGCCATGGTGACAAACCCACTGTAAAGAAAATTCGTAAGGGTAAGAAACGGCAGAGCTCAGATTTGAATTTTATGAAAAAGCAATCTGGTCGATTAATATCAAGGAGTTTAAGGAATCGAAAAAAGGATCATTTGAGCTTGATCTCTATGATCGAGGTCAATGATCATTGTTAAAATAAAGAGATAAATGATTTCCTTGCTTGGGAAGATCCGGACAACCAATGTCTCAAGAATGAAATTGTTGGTCAAGATGAGTAGTATGACTTTGTGTCTAGATTACCCCCCTTTCTGAAAGGCCAAGAGGGTTTTTTTGGCATTAGCCATGACTTGAAACAATCCATAGGGAAGCACGAAATACTCGTTGTTGAATATATTCCACCTTAGCCTGCTATAGCACCGGTGCATTGTGACAGTTGTTTCGATTGGGTAGAATGTTATTACAGGGACATGTCTTTGTTATAGGCACAAGTAAAACATCTGGCTGCTCGGAATTCTCTACTTGAACGAGAAAACCAAGAGTTGAAAGCACGCACAGAAAGGGCAAATAAAAGGCCCAAAAGATTTGGTAATATAATCATCAAAAATGCAACAAACTTCAATGCCATCATTAATTCGAAACTGTTTGATCCTTCGCTGTCCAATTTCTAAATGGTAAAATTGATTTTGTTTCATTTTATGTTGTTATGAAAGTCAAAATAGGAATATTTAGTTTTGATCTTCTTTGTTAATATAATACTAGCCACAGAATCTCTGATTTTGTAGCCAGTCTATTTTTCAGTATTAGTTAGCATTGTTTTTTGAATATCAATTTCACTTTTGCTATCTACAGGAAAATGATAATTATGATGTTGTTTACATGGAGAAACCATCTTGGATCATATGCTCTATTATTCAGTAGTTTCTTTCTTTTATGTTGATAAAACTTTGTTATTATTTTGACAAACCAACTCCTACAGGAGTGGTTTCATGTTGTGCCATTTTTGTAAAAACTATCTATTTTGGGGGGATTGCACTCTATCTTGCATGACAAGAGTTTGTGAATCCTAAACTAGTTTAAATAGTGATCATTGTTAGTAGTGAAGACATGTTTGGCTGGGATACATTATGGACATGTGATTTTGAAAACTGATAATGGAGAAGTTGTTCACCATTTGGCTTTAGACCCATGTGACGCTTACCCCATTATGTTTTTTTTTATTGCCTCCATCTTATGAAATATTATTATGTTTGATGCATCTTTAGTCTGGTTATCATATGATATTTCATATTATTAAGTATTTTGATGATGTATGTAATTTGTTATTCCATTTTACATATGTGATCAATCTGCCATTTGATTATTGTCGATTTATTCTAGATATTAAATGATGGATTATATTAATGCTTTGAATTGAGTTTCCTCTCTTTATAAGTGTTGATTATCATAAGATCACCAGATATGTACATTTATCATTCTATTGTTATATTCTTGCTCCAATGCATCTTTGAGTTTGTTTTGGGAGTGTTAGCACTGCTCTGTTACAGGTTTCCCTCAAATGCAGGACAGTTAAGAGCTCGAATTACACAGGAAGATAAATTCAATTTAATCGATTAGTTACAGGTTAGTTTACTTGTCATTTAGTTGAATTATTTATTAATGAAATAAGGACAGCTTGAATTAGCTTTGACTGTTTATCTATTCTTATTTCAATTACATTGGTTTAGTATTCATTAGTTTTAGACTTTTAAATATTCAAAAGAAAATTGAAAAATGCATGTGCTTTCTTTATCTCTTTTATAAACAATTTCAAGAACATCCATTTCGCAAGATATCCAGTAAATCTTGCAAGTTGTACACACATTGTTCATAACCATATGTACATATTCATGTTTCTATTTTGACATTTGTAATTATTAAACTTATATTTTTAGTATCATAGCTTTATAGTTTTTTTTCTTTTATTATTGTTAGGACTTTAGTTGGCCAACGGAGCCATTAAACCCGTCAAATCATTTCATTCCAAACGGCTTGGGTTATTTAGACAACCCCGGTCCGGATTTGACCTCCCAGTTGACGGTGTGTCAATTACGTCCGTCAACACAATGGTAAATTCCTTCGAATTTTTGCAGCAACATGTTGGGTGATCTGATATTGTAAACTTTGTTTTACCAAAAGATCATTTAAGACTTACAAGTTAACATGACTGACTTGCGATATAACATTTTTCATTCTCTCCCTATTCTTCTTCGGATTTTCTTTTATCTTTTTAATCTCGACTTGCCCAATAAAAGCATGAATATCACTGATATCAATTTTTGCCATCTCTACATCCACAACTAAAAGAGCATTAAGACAGGAATTATTTGCCTCTTTAGCTAATATTTTACTTTCTTCAAGATTGTTTTCCGATGATTTTAAGGCCATTTCTCCTTTCAGCTAATCAATTTCTTCAATTTCTCCTCTAACTATTTGATCTGCTACTCAAAACCCTATTTGACTTGAGTTAGTTCAGAAATGATTTTCTCCCTGAAAATGACTTATGTCTGTCTCAAATCATTTTGTAGTTTCTCAATCAAAAGATTATTCTAGTCAAGTTTCTTGATGCAGGAGCATCGCTCACCCATCAAGCGAGCCAGCGCGTGGAGAAAAGAGTAAAGGGACAGCTAGAGAACGCCAGCATTCAAATTTTGGAACATTGTAATATGGCTGCGCCAAACATTAATACGTTGATGTGATGAAGCGCACTTGTACATGTAACGGACCTTGAGCAGATAAGCTCTCGTCCTTAGGCAGATGAGGCATTTATTAGGATTAATGCAAGTAGATAAAATAGTTAAGTCTAGATTAGACAGTTTTACTCTTGAGAGGGAAAACGGAATATAGGAACCCTCCTTTGTATTATTATCAAATTCATTCAGATTATTCAGCATTAGCATTGAGAGAAAG
>JASDQU010946305.1:7378-24165 GCA_032191745.1 Picea mariana
GATATATGTTGCTGATATGTGCTCACATCTAACTGGTTATAAATGACAACAATGGGTAATGAATAAATGTTGAATGCTAATTGATGAGTTTTTGTGCAAGAGGGCAGTTTTGGGAAAAAGAGCCCCACACTCATTCACCCCCCCTCTAAGTGTGGTAGGTGTGTCCAACAATAGACACCCTCACCTTTGTATCATTAGTTAGTTGTATCATGGGCATAGAGCTGTAGTAGAGAATTGTAGAGAAGAACCCATGTACAGGAGATTTGATTTAATATATGAAGATTTGAATCAGACTCATGGTGTTATGATGTTTTCTGTGTATACATGTTGAATGTATGCTTATGGTTGTTTTATTCTCTCTGTTATAAATTTGTTATGAGGCTATGCTATGTTTATGTAGGATTTCATATTTAATGTTTGAATTTTGATAGAAGAAAGAGAATGAGTTTCAATTGTTTCTCTTCCCTAGAGAGAATTTCCTGCAAGAAGTGCAGTGAAACGTCTGCAAGGAGTGTGTTGACGAAGGTTCAGATCTTATCTCTGGAAGCTCAGGAGGGATATTGTTGTTCTCATTCCAACAGAAGTGAAATTGAAGCATAGAAGCCATGAAAGGTGTGCATAGGTTGGTTGAAATCTTGGAACTTATCAACCAAGGGGAGAGTTGAAGGATTGTTGTTGCAAGGGGTGCACAGAGTCGAAGAAATCAAATACTTAGAAGTATTTGAAAGTTCACTGCAAGGAGTGCACACATGGGTCCTTTTGAGACTTGAGTTGCAAGAGAAATATTAGGAGGGGTAACACCTTTGAACACTTCAAAGGAGGATGGAGGTTGAACTACTTCAAAGGGAGATGAGGGTCGAAGTCATCCAGTAGAAGAAACATTTAGAAGGGAGAACATTAGATTATTTCACAGGAGCAACGAATGGTCGAAATTCTCTATGGAGAATTCACGAAACCATGAGGACCATAGGATCCAGAGAAGTTACAGGGTGGTTAAAGGCAGGTGAACTCATCACTCTAGAATCCAGAACCAACATTGACCATTGATCGTGCTTTGCACAAGCCATCAAATCATTTTAGCATTTCAAGGATCTTGATGACAAGGAGTTGAGCGCAGTGGAACAAAAGTCCCAAAGTTGCAAGTTGCAACAAAAATTGGCGTGGAGTTTCAATATTTGGGCCCTTTGGGTGTCGGGAACCGGAGGATTTTTTTTCTTTGGGATCGTTCAAGTACCGAAAACTAGGAAGAGTGACAGGTGGCAAGAGTTTGTGTCAGAGATAGAGGACAATGGAGAAGACAGGTGGCGTACTTGTCACCCGACGGAGTCAAGACTTTGTTGACTCTTTCGGGGTTCGGAGGTCGATAGACTGGGAGCCTTGCATCCAGATTCACAAAGTCGCGAAGTCCAAAATTCCGAATCAGGAGTAAAGTTCTGTGAGAGGCCAGCCTTTGTTGAATACATTTCAATGAATCAACATTTCGGGTTTTGGCAGTAGAGGGCCGAGAAACTCGACAACAGAGATCACAAAATTGAGAGACCCGAAGTTTTGAATTAGTGACGAGCACAACATTATTATGGTCAAGGAGATTTGGGTTGGTTCCTGGTGTGTGTTCATGCAGGCTCAATTCATAAGGACTTGTGGATATGTCGTGAGTGTATGAGATATTTTCTGAGGGGAAATATAAGAGTCAATCAGACTCAAGGGAAGATTTAGAAAGATCCCGTGCGGACCTCAACCTAAGGGCAGGGCTTCCGCATCATCTTCTTACATCCGTCTTATTCTATTTTTTTGAAATGCCTTATTAATATTGACCTTTATTACATCTGAATATATTGATCTACATATGTGCGAGTTAGGACGCTAACATGTCCACCCCCTTAAAAATAGCCTTGTCCTCAAGGCTTGAGATGTGGAAATTGTTGTAGAATGGTAGTTGGTTCCCAAGTGGCATTTGCTAGAGTTGTATCTTTCCACTGGACTAGCACTTCCTTAATGGTTCTCTGACGTAGCTGATTCTCACACTGTTCCAAAACTGCTTTTGGTTGTAGCCAAATGGATCCTTCTTCAGCTAACTCGGGAAGGTTGGTTTGAATTTGGCACCTAGTTCCAATCACCTTCTTTAAGCATGAAACATGAAAAATAGGATGTAGCTTTGACTTACTAGGTAGAGCTAACTGATAGGTGACTTGTCCCACACGCTTGAGAATTGTATACGGACCATAAAATTTGGGCGCTAGCTTCTGACAATGCTTGACCTTGAAGGAAGTTTTCTTGTATGGTTGCAGTTGCAGAAACACCTGATCCCCTTCTGCAAATTGACATTCAGAGCGACTGTTGTAGGAAAATCTCCCTGTGGACAGGTAGATTGCCTCAAAGAGCTAGACTCTTAACTCTAAGATAGAAAGTGCTTAACGTGGACACTGGCTTCCTTTCAGATCTATACAAACTAATGCATGAGGAAGAAGGAGAACAAAAGGACCTTTTTATCGATGTTTGTCCCTGCATGCTCTGAGTTGAGCTCCAATCTTTCACTCTTTGATGAGCCCTATAGACAAACAAAGTACGACCACTTCTTACTCTATTGATATTAGCTTGAAAACATATCTATCTATCGACGATAAGTTCATGTAAGATCAGACACAAACTAGAAAGAAACAGGCCAAGCAAATTATATTAATGAGGACAAAACATTGCTTATAGCCATTGATTGATTGCAGCGGCTATGCCAAGTCCTCCTTGTCTACCCCTTGCTCAAAAGATCCATGATCTGAATGATGATAGCTTCATCGATTTCTCCCTATGAGATCATAGATCTCTTGCTTCCAAAATATCTATGTTCCAGCACCACTTATGAGATCATAAGTTTGGTGTGATTCTCCCTTTTCCAGTCCCCTTTCACCATTAGAAATCTTGCTTATATAGCCTTGGAGAGGCTCAAAAAATTGAGATATCCTTGGGGAAGGTGAGGATTTTCCTCCTTCAGTTGAGGATCTACCCTGAGATCATGGTTGGACCAGGGATTCGAGCTCAACTGTCTTCCAAGAATGAAAAGATGCTTCCCCCATTCATCTCAACAACTCAATTGCTGCCCAGAATAGGTAGTGCTCTCTCAAAAGGAACATCAAAGAGTTGTAGCGCTCCCTAGTAGGCTTTAAGGGGGTTCCAGCACTTTCAAAATCCATAGCGCTCCCTCAAAAGGGCTAGAGGAGATTTATAACGCTCCCGGACAGTGTAAGGGGGAGCGTCAGCGCTCCTAGAAGAGGTATAGGGGAGTGCTCCCCTCCAAAAACTCAGTTTTTGAGGTACTTTTAGATGGCAAAAGGTTTGCAAGCCTACTGACTCATTTCTCCTCTTCCAAATCAAATGTTTGAGTTGTTTCAAGTGTCCTTCTCATGTCATTATAGGCATGACATAGGCATCATGGAAGCATGCTTTCTTTGACACTTGCGACACTTGTGAGAAAAATGCGACACTTGCGACCTTGTGAGAAAAATGCGACACTTGCGACCTTTGTAATGACGACACTTGCGAAACTATAAAAGTGAGTATTTTTTATGTGTAACAAATTGCCCCCCAAAGTATGAAGTTAGAAGACAGGAACTGATAACTGAAATTCTTTGTAGACTTTCAAGAAAGGGTATAGACACAGAGAACTTGATAGAAGCTGCACACAAACATCCAAAAAATATTATGACATGTTTCAAACCCAAGGCAAGCATACCTATGCTTGGGTGATCAAGACTTGTAAGATATGGCCGCCATAAAATACACTACGGATCCATAATTGTATTGATAAAAAGGTATAGCCACTGAAAACAGACTGTGGATCTATACTCTTATGACATGAACTGATCGTAGCCACGAAGAATACACAATGAATCTACGAGATGACAAGACATAGCCACGACCAATACAAAGTGGATCTATGTAACAGTATATGTGTCATTGTTCAAAATAAACTTCATCGCAACCTGCTTGATGTAGTACAAATCTAACCATGTGAATAGATGTCCTGATGTTGAACATGGCAGAAACCACTTGATTACCGGTCAATAGTGTAAACCGTTAACAAGCGCGAGGGAGATCACCATTAATGTCAATGATTTTCAAGGTACCCTAGTACATTCCAACGAATGTGAATGGATGAGTTGAAGTCGAACATCCGTGGAATCATCCGATCAGAGGTCAATGATGTAAACCTACTGTCGAATGTGAGGAGGCTTTCCATTGAGGCATGCAGGTCCCAAAGAACTAACTGGTTTCTAAGTCTAGTTCTTGGATAATGTGTTGAAGTCGACAGGAATAGACTCTTCGAAGGAGGGCCTTGATGTATCCCCCATCAATGACACAAAACATACACAGAGATGTAATTGGTAGACCAAATGAACATAGACTGACACGGGTATTGAGACAAGATATTTGTGATGGCTGACTCTCAAGGCGGATACTTCCCTTGAACACTGAGGCACAACAGCAAAACATGACATGGACCAAAACTTGATGATGGAGTGGATGTTGTGACTTACGTCAGGTGACCCAGAGGAGTGAAAGAAACTCAAAGGATTGGCTCAGTGTAGAGGTTCAGTGGATTAAAAAGACAAAGTGCCATGTTCAAGGGAGACTCTAAGAGTTATTTGGTAGTGTTCTCAAAAAACTACTTGGCTTGCTTCTTTCAATTTTTTCCCCCATCCAGATAGATGAGTACCTCTTTTTTTTATTTAATGAGCTCGAGGAGGATAACACATGCTCAATAAAACAAACCTTCGGTAAGTTCCTCTTCCTTTGTTTAATGAACTGGAAGAAGTAAGGGTTCGATCCCATATGGGTCTGTCGATGCTTTGTTTAGCGAGTCCAAAGATAGAAAAATCGAAGGTTTTTCAGGATTATAGAGTTTGGAAAAACACTTGAAAGAGAACTCTCTCAGTTCCTTTTTCATACAATAGTCCAACGAGACCGAAAAAGATACAAACTATCACTCGAAAGATGCCCTTTCAAACCTTTTAACAAGTGTGAAAGGAAGCAAGATCACTCAACAATCTTTTCATATTTAGAGAGTCTGAAAAGGGTTTAAAGGAGACTCCAGGGGGTTCCTTTTTTGTGTATCCATACAGGTCCAAAAAAGAGATAAAATTCTACCCGGATGCATTCTCATGTATTTACGAGAACGAGAAAGAACAAAGACTAAGCTTGGTATGCCCCCAGCTTGAAAGCTGGTGGCTTAGCTCCAGAATGATCATCAAAGGATGGAGACATGCCCCTCAAGCTTCAATTCATTCACCGACTTTGAGGTTGTCACCAATTTCTAAGCTAGATGGAGAAAAAGGATACAGGTGGATGAAATGAAGGTTAAAAAATGAGACCTAACGAAAGACTCGACTTGGCATCTATGAGATCTAGAGAAAGACTCAACTTGAAGGGAGAGGTGATTGTTTCATTTTTTAACGAGCTTGACACAGGAAAAGAACTATGCTCAAGGTTCCAGGTTCAATCCCCAGATTGTTGTTTCATTTTTTAACGAGCTTGCCATAGAGAAGAGAAACTATGCTCGTGGTTTCTTCTTGATCATGGCTTCCAAGAGGATAATGCTCTTGAAGGATACCATGTCAAGGGACAAAAATCGGTCATGGCTTCCAAGAGATCTTCGCTGGATGGAAGATAATCACTCTGGAAGGAACACATGTCAAGGGTCATGACAGGGGAAAGGATATCAAGCTCCAATAACCCTACCGAAGAGATCACCATGTCAACTACCGGATCCAAATCATCGGAAGTTGAGGTCATGGGAGACAATGCCACATAATTGACATGCGGTGGGGGTGATACTGTCTGCATATAAGAACCACTTAGGGAGGTAACCCAGTCAGGGCCGATGAATGAAAGTTGATCAATAGTCACAATTCTTCCATTGTGAGGGAAAGATATCACACGGAAAAGGGTGGATACAAGAGCTTTCATAGCATAGACATAATCCTGCCCAAGGAGTAAAGAGAAATCCAAGGGGTCTTGGAATACCATGACATCGATAAAGACAGTTTTCCCTCCCAAAGTTACAGGAAACTAAGGAAGGATCCCTAAAGTTTGACTAGTTCTTCTGTTAAAAGCTAACGGATTTTGTGTAACCGGTGCAAGATGCGGACAACCCAAAGAATACCAAGCAATAGAAGACAAAATACTAACAGATGCACCTTCATCTATCAGTGTTTGAGGAACATCCCGACCACGAACCTGTACTATAATCTGGAAAGGAATGTGGGAGGGAAGATGAGGTCTAGTTAGCACACCCCAATCAAAAAGGATGGCTTCAGTACTTGGAGGGGGTTTCGCAGGAGAAGGGGGAATGCCCCTCGGTAAGGTAGAGTCTGTATTAATGAGAAAAACATGGGTAGTATTGGGTTTAATCTCTAGAAGGAGAGTAGGATCGACCAATGATCGGATCAGATCAACCAATTGTGGACTTGGATAGACCACTTTGGCACTCTTCAGAGGAAGAGTGGGATTGATCGAGGAAGGGACTGGATCAGTCACTTTGACATTCCTCAATGGAGGAATGGGATCGATTGATGGGGAAACTACATCAACCACTTTGGTGTCACTCTTTGTATGAAGAGCGGGGTTGATCGATGATGAAACTGGATCAACTACTTGGGTTCGTGGTTCAATCGAGGAGGAAACTAGATTGACCACCTGATCAACCAGACTGAATGGGGATGGAACCAGATTGACCAGTCCATCAACCAACGATGGGTCGGAGGAAAGATTACGATAACCTTTTGGAAGTTGAAGTTTTTCCAAAAGAGAAGAAGCCTCATCCATGCGAGGACAAAGGTGAGAGTAATGATTACCTTTACATAAAATGCAAGGGAACTTNACTGGGGATGGAACCGGATTGACCAGTCCATCAACCAACGATGGGTCGGAGGAAAGATTACGATAACCTTTTGGAAGTTGAAGTTTTTCCAAAAGAGAAGAAGCCTCATCCATGCGAGGACAAAGGTGAGAGTAATGATTACCTTTACATAAAATGCAAGGGAACTTAATAGTTTCCTTCTCCTTACCAACTTGAACATCACTAGTTGATGGGGTATCATTGACATGACCGATAGAGGCCGATGATGTGGAGGACCACATTTCTAAGACCTAGGTAAGACTGGGGCAATCCCTCAGAAAGTGGTCACCCTTACAAAGGCTGCAAGGGAACTTGGGTTTTTGATTCTTCATTTTAATCTTGTTGACCTCATCAACACTTCCAGTACTATTAAAAGTAACTGGTTTCTTAGAGCCAATATCTGATGTTGTTGGGGCCTGTGTCCTTTTTGGGTTCTTCTTCTTCTTCTCTTTATGTTTCTTTTTCTTATGATTAACTTGGCTACTTGCTTTAGAGCTTTCACTAGGCGAAGAAGGAGAAATGGAAGGAGACTTGATGGACGAAGAAGGAAAAAAGTCAACATGAGGTTTATGTGTGGGTGGTGTATTGACATCCAAAGTATTAGGTGCAACTGAAACATTGGGAGGATTTGAGATCACCGGAGTGGGGAACAACCAAATTGGTAATCCAATAGTGAGTCCTGGAAGACTCAATGTGGCAACATATGGAGGACCAAAGTTTCCAAATGAAGGAAAGGAATGAGGTTCCCCAGGAGAAGGGGTTCCTCCATTGGTACTCCTAGGATTCGATGCCATTATCACTGACTCGACCTAAGGTCCAATAAGTAAAACAAACAACACACACTACAAATATAAGAAGAAATCAATCAAACAAACCTTCCTACGATGAAACCACTAGTTGGTGATGAAATCCAATGTCTCCAGATCAAAATAGGAAGGGGCGGGGATAGAGAGGGTGGATCAGTTACATTGGCGACCTACTTAATGGACTTATGCCTTGGTGCAAGCTTCCACGCAGTAATTGTGGATTTACCCTCCAAGGAGCCCGAGTGAGTTTGACCAACGTCTGTTCCAAGTATAGTGAGACTTCCCTTCACCGTCACCTTGTGTGAGACCCTAAAGATTATGGCTACTAAGGTCACCAACTCGTATTCAGCCCCTGGGCAGGTACAGTTGACAGTCCAATCGGAACGTATGGGCAGGATAACAAGTCCGAAATCAACTTGAAGGGCTTCCACTCAACATTGTGGGTATACCTTCGAGTGACCCCCAATATACGATCCGACCACTACAAACAGTTGAACCACGGAGGGATAATCTCTGTAACTCACCCGAATGCGACCTAGTGCGTAACCCCTGTGTGAGAGGGGGATCCTAGGAAGAATAATAAGACAATTGGATTTTACTCTCCCTAACACAAGATACTAAGTTTGTTTTAGAGATTTGGAAAGTTATCCTTTCAACCTATTCCAAAGCCCTACACCTTAAACTAATGTAGGTTTGCTAACAAAGATGTAAAAAGTCTAATAAATTTTAGTTAAGCGTTGATTTTAATGGTTGTTGTTTACTCAGAGGGTGTATGAAAGTGAAACTGATGGAATGATGACTTAATTCCCAAAAATATGCATGAAATATGATAAGAAATCATTTCTTTTCAATGAATACCTATTTAAGGGAAAGAGGAAGAGTCGTTTTCACTATCAAACACTTGATAAGGAATACCCTCAATCAATTTTGTTCACAATCAAATCCAACATTATGCTACAACATTTCATAAATGCAAACTAATATGCAAACTAATCATTAAGATGTACTTTTGTCGTTTTCATGCGAATGATAATCAATTCAATGCAAAATTTCTCTTGCCAACTACCCTTTCAGATCAAGGAGATTCAGACAAGAAAACGCAGATTTCGCACAAACAACACACCCTTTTGCAATCAAACAAGAGAAAGAAAACCAAAAACGCAAAAGGAAGGAGAAAGAGATTGGATCGGATGACCTTAAAGAACCAAATGAGAAGAGTTACAGACTTCTAATGTCCTTCACTAGAGTTCCCACTCAGTCGGATAGGAGAGAAGAAAGCAGGGGATCGATTTCAAGCTCTCAACAGCAAAAACTCAAAAATAATGAAGAAGGGCATAAAATATGAACAATATGGTGTTTACTTCTCAGGAGGAAGCATTTCAAAGGTCAAAAGAAGAATGATTGAATCACAAAACAACTCAACAAGTGAAGAAACAGGGTTTTTAACCTAAAAAATGCAATTTTTTGAAGGGATTTTGTGAAAATAGGGGCTCACGC
This sequence comes from Picea mariana, assembly GCA_032191745.1. Taxonomy (NCBI): domain Eukaryota; kingdom Viridiplantae; phylum Streptophyta; class Pinopsida; order Pinales; family Pinaceae; genus Picea; species Picea mariana. The sequence goes on from JASDQU010946305.1 coordinate 16,571, forward strand.
TCTGGTGTAAGGGACACCAGGGAATTATAAAGCTATGTCCAACACTCTAAGGGAGCGATGGCACCCTGCTAACAAGGAAAGGGAGCGTTGGTGCCCAAAAATTCACAAAAATGTCCAAAAAACCTTAAAATTCAGTCAAATTGTGACAAACAAGCTGAGTGTGATGGAGTGAAGAGTCAATCAGCAAGTGAAATCAGATAAATGGGGTGAAAAAGGTCTAAGAAAACAAAAGGTAAGACAAGGCCTATGAGGAAAGACAAAACCACAATTTTTGATTCGCTCCCCAGTACGGTCGCCAGTTTCTGTTGTAGGAAAATCTCCCTGCGGATAGGTAGATTGCCTCAAAGAGATAGACTCTTAACTCTAAGACAGAAAGTGCTTAACATGGAGACTCACTTCCTTTAATATCTATACAAACTAATGCATGAGGAGGAAGGAGAACAAAAGTACCTTTTTATCGACGCTTGTCCTTGCACGCTCCAAGTTGAGCTCCAATCTTTCTCTCTTCGATGATCCCTGTAGACAAACAAAGTATGACCACTTCCTACTCTATTGATATTAGCTTGAAAATATATCTATCTATCGACGATAATTTCATGTAAGATCAGACACAAACTAGAAAGAAACAGGCCAAGCAAATTATATTAATGAGGACAAAACATTGCTTACAGCCATGGATTGATTGCAGCAGCTTTGCCAAGTCCTCCTTGTCTACCCCTTGCTCAAAAGATCCACGATCCGAATGATGATAGCTTCATCGATTTCTCCCTATGAGATCATAGGTCTCTTGCTTCCAAAATATCTTTGTTCCAACACCACTTATGAGATCATAAGTTTGGGGTGATTCTCCCTTTTTCAGTCCCCTTTCACCATTAGAAAGCTTGCTTATATAGCCTTGGAGAGGCTCAGCAACTTGAGATATCCTTGGGGAAGGTGAGGATTTTCCTCCTTCAGTTGAGGATTTGCCCTGAGATCATGTATGGACCAAGGATTTGAGCTCAACTGCCTTCCAAGAATGAAAATATGCTTCCCCCATTCATCTCAACAACTCAACTGCTGCCCAGAATAGGTAGCACTCCCTCAAAAGGACCATCAGAGCGTTGTAGCGCTCCCTAGTAGTCTTTAGGGGGGCACCAACGCTTTCAAAATCCATATATCTCCCTCAAAAGGGCCAAAGGAGCTTTATAACGCTCCCAGACAGTGTAAGGGGGAGCGTCGACACTCCCAGAAGAGGTATAGGGGAGCGCTCCCCTCCAAAAACTCAGTTTTAGAGGTGCTTTCAGATTGCAAAAGGTTTGCAAGCCTGCTGACTCATTTCTCCTCTTCCAAATGAAATGTTTGAGGTGTTTCAAGTGTCCTCATTTTTTTACAGGCACGACATAGGCATCATGGTAGCATTCTTTCTTTGACACTTGTGACACTTGTGAGCAACATGCGACACTTGCGACCTTGTGAGAAAAATGCGACACTTGTGACCTTTGTAATGACGACACTTGCGACACTATAAAAGTGAGTATTTTTTATGTGTAACAATGACCTTGATATGCTTGTTGCTTCATGAGATTATGTGCCATGACCAAGTTCTCTTTAAGGGTATGAAGAATATCCTCTTGAACTGTAAGTGTTTGGTCAACCATCTAGACCTTCGAGGTACCCGGTAAGTATGAGAGAACTGATGGTGGCTTCTGTCCATATACCAATTCAAAAGGATTCATGCGTGTAGTTGTATGGTAGGAAGTGTTGTACCACCATTGAGCTAGGGGTAACCATTGAGCCGACTCATTTTTATTTTCAGAGGCAAAACACCTCAGATATGTTTCCAAACACTTGTTGACAACTTCCGTTTGACCATCAGTCTGAGGATGATAAGCTGTGTTGAGATGCAATTGGGTGCCCTGTAGCTTAAATAGTTCTTGCCAAAAATTGCTTGTGAAATTTGGGTCACGATAAAAAACAATAGAGTGCGGCATGCCATGAAGCTTGAAGACCTGGTCCATGAAAATTTGAGCCACCGTGGATGCAGTAAATGGGTGTTGAAGAGAGCAGAAATGAGAATACTTGGAAAGGCGATCCACCACCACCATTATGATTGATTTATTTCCCGATTTGGGTAAGCTGGTAATAAAGTCCATAGAGATATCCTTCCAAATAGCATGTGGAATCGAAAGAGGTTGTAGTGTGCCCAAATATTTGACTGTTTCTCCCTTGTTGTGTTGACACACCTCACATTCAGTGACAAAATTACGGATGTCCTATTTCATACCATCCCAGAAAAAGGAAAGTTTGACCTTGTCATAGGTTTTGGTGAACCTGGAGTGCCCCACTGTGGGTGTAGCATGAAGCTCAGAAAGTACCGTGGATTTAAGATTTGATTGTTTTCTTAAATACAAATGGCCTTTGTATCAAAGCTCATCCTGGAGCAAAGAGTACCCTGGGGGAGTTGGAGCATTGGTTTGCAATTGTTGGATCAGATGTGAACTTTTAGGATCTTGTATTCATTCCTAGCGCACAGCTTGGAGCCAATCTAGTACAATGAAGGAAAGAGAAAAAAGGGATCCTTCTTATTCATATTTTTGGGACAGTGCATCTGCCACTAGATTGTCTTTGCTCTTCTTGTAAATGATTTCATAATCATATACAAAGAGCTTAGTCACCCATTTTTGTTGCTCCGCGGAGGAAATGCATTGTTCCAAAAAGTACTTGAGGCTTTGATGGTCTGTCTTAATTTGGAAATTTTGCCCCAAGAGATAAGGGCACCACAGATCAATGGCATGCAGAATAGCCAACATTTCCTTTTCATAAATGGGTTTGTCCATATTCCTTTCAGATATTTTCTTGTTGGTGAAGGCTAAAGGTCGACCCTCTTGCATAAGGACAACACCGATTCCTTTCCTTGAGGCATCACATTCCAACACAAAGGTCTTTGTGAAATCAGGAAGGGCCAAAACCAGAGTGGTGCACATGGTCATCTTCAAGGTTTGAAAATATTGAGCAGTGGTCGGAGTCCAAGTGAAAGAGTTTCTTTTGAGGAAAGTAGTGAGAGGTGCTGCAATCTTTCCATAATTCTTAACAAACTTGTGATAATACCCTGTTAATCCCAGAAATCCACGCAATATTTTGAGAGTCTTTGGGTGCAGCTAGTCTTTCATCGCTTCAATATTTTTTGAATCCACCCTGACGCCATCCTTGCCAACCAGATGACCCAAGTATTCTACTTCTAAGGCACCAAAAGCACATTTAGACTGTTTCAGGAAATGTTGGTGCTGAAAGAGTAGATGGAGAACTCGATCCACATGAGTAAGATGGTCTATCCAGGTTTTTCTATAGATGAGGATATCATCAAAGAAAACTAAGACAAAATGATGGAGAAAGGGATAGAAGACATGATTCATGAGGCTTTGGAAGGTGGAGGGGGCATTACAAAAGCCAAAGGGCATGACCAAAAACTCATAGTGGACCTCATGAGTTTGAAAGGCCATCTTGGGAATGTCTACCTCTTTCGTACGTATTTGGTGATAGCCAGAGCGAAGATCAAGTTTAGTAACGAATTGGGTGCCACTCAATTCATCCAGGAGGTCATCAATGACAGGAATGGGAAATTTGTCTTTAATGGTTAGTTTGGTGAGGGCACAGAAGTCAGAACACAATCTCCAAGAACCTTCTTTCTTCAGGACCATGACTACAGGAGAAGAGTAAGGGCTCATACTGGGGTGGATAATGCCTGCATTAAGGAGTTCCTGGACCATTTTCTCAATTTCATTTTTTTGTGAAAAGGGGTGGCAATACGGATGGATATTGGGAGGAAGGATTTCAGGTACAAAGGGAATGGAATGATCATGAACACTGCAGGAAGAAGGGAGTTCTTGGGGAGTGGAAAATGCCATTTGATGTTTAGAAAGGAGGGCTTGGAGGTCTTGCGGCTCCGAGGGTGTCTCTATTGCTTGTATGGCATGGAGTTGGGCAATGACACCAAAATGACCTTTTTTGAGAAGCTTTTCCATGAGATGGGAACTAATGACCTCAGGTGAACTAGCAGTGATGCCTTGGAATTTATATTGGTGGACTTCTTGGTCAAATTGCATGGTTAATGCCTTAAAATCCATGAGAATGGGACCCATATTTCTTAGCCATCTTGCACCCAACACAATGTCACAACCACCCATGTCAATAGAAAACATATGGGATTTTAGGTGGTAGTCACCGATTTGGAGACACACATTTTCACAGCGCCCTCCACATTTCATGGAACCACCATTGGCAATCATGATTTTGAAATTGTTGATGGCATGGATGTAGCAATGAGTTTCTTGGGCAATGTGACGATGGATAAAATATTGGGTGCTTCCACTATCAACCAGAATGATGACCTTCTGATGCTTGATGTAACTGATTAACTTGAGGGTTTGGGGAGTGGAGAAGACAGTGAGAGCATTGAGGGAAATTACCGGTTCCACTTCGGGAGGGTCTGAGGGAGGGGTTATGTCAGTGATTTCAGGTGACTCAGACACAAGGGGGGTTTCAACATCCTCTTCCAAAATATCCTTAGAGATGGCCATAAAAATATTTTATTCCTTACACTTGTGGCCCGGGAAATATTTGTCATCACAATTATAACAAAGGCCTTTGAGTTGGTGTTCATCCATTTCAGCACTGGTAAATTTTTGGATCTTTAATGGGGTGGAGGGAGTAGTGGGATTTATGGGTTTAGGGAAAGGGATAAAGGAAGGTTTTCAATTTTGAGAGGATACAACTTGTTGTTCTTCTTTAGCGCTTTTAGTAGCCTCCACCCAACTCAAGGGTTGAGCCATGAGGACATGGGCCCGAATCTCATCCTTGAGGCCACTGATAAAACACTCTCAAAAGAAAGCATCAGTCATGCCCTCTGTTCAAAAAGACAGGCGCTCAAAGGCAGCTATAAAGTCTTATACTGTTCCTAATTGTTTCAACTTTTTCAAATGGCCCAAATGGTTAGTGTCCATGTCAAAGCATTCATAAAGCTCAGTCACAAATTGGGTCCAAGTAATATACCCTTGACGTGAAGTTTTTCTCCATTTCCACCATTGCCAACATTCTTGATCTAGATGGAGAACACCATACTGGAGTTTGTCCAAGTCATCTATAATGTCGTATAAAGAGAAATAATGTTCCATTTGGGTTACCCAACTAGTGGGGTCCGAGCTATGAAATTTGGTCACATCCACCTGTGGAAGGCTTAGGTCACGTTGAAAGTGATGGGGCTGAAAGGTATGGGAACGAGAGGAATGTTCACCTTCAGTCTTTGGAGGTGCATTAGAGAAAGGTTCATCTATAGGGATCTTCAGTTTGGTGTAGAGTGATGCAAAGAAAGATTCAAGTTGGATGGTCAGTTCTTGTTTGAATTCCTCCATTGAGGACTGCATGGTTGTATTGATGGATGTAGCGATGGAGGAAATAGTAGCACTGAATTGTTTCACTTCTTTTTGGGTCTTGAGGAAATTAGCTTGCAAGGTGTTGAAGCGAGCTTCCAGGTCTTGTCTACGCGTATGGGCATGAGGATGGGTGAACTGAAAAGGGGCGGGCGGGGTCAAATTTTTTTCCAAAAAATGATATGGATGAATGGGATAAGGGAAAAGAGATGAATCCAATGGAATAGGTCTCAAATAATGGTGAAACAATTTCTAGAATTTTTTTTTTTAACACCTACGGAGTTATACTCCGGTCTGAAGAATACTGCAACGATGAAATCCCCAAATGCTTAACGAGAAATAAATGTGTATTTACTTGTCAACACGAACAAAGTTGCACGGTAATAGATCTTGTTTGTTTTAATTTGTTTATGTTTCTGTCCCCTAAGGATTAGGTATTCAAGGGTTCTATAGACAAGAGTTTGCCCTATGCTATAGCTCTTTGATATATGTGCAGGGTCCAACAGGAGTACTCGGCCCAACATCTTAGGGAACTAACTAAGGAGGATAGACTGTACCCTTAGCTGTACTACTTGACTACCCAGGTACTAGAGAGTATCTTCCCGAGTGTTGTTCTCAGTGGCACTATAGCAGTCAGGTGGCTGATTGGTTTATCTAAAGAGGGCTTCGGGAAATCTAGGCCGATCCATACACAGGTGTTGTCTAATGCGCTACCACTCGAAGGGGTACCAACAGGGGTTACAAGGGTGGACAATAGATGTGTGCTTAAGAACCACTTGTATTTCCTGCATGTATGAATCCCTCAACCATGGGTTTATGCGTGTAATAACAGATCTCTATGGTTTAAAGATGCCAGAATATGTCTCTAGCCTGGAAAAAAAATTCCCACAATTTCTGCCAAGGAAAGTGCTCTAATACCACTTGTAATATACCAGATATAAAAATTATTCATAACATAAATAAAATGATAGAAATGGTAGAATAACAGTAATATAACCAACATAATCTCCACAATAACAAAGAAATGATATGAGAACAACAACATAAATAACACTTTGATTTAGAAAGAAATGTTCACAGGCCTCTTTTAGGGGGGCAACCTCCAGTCGAGTAGTGCTCTATTACAATAATATCCAAGCTAGGGTTTTCATACCCTCAATCCTTATTTATACTAAATATGTCTATCAAGAGAAGCATCTAGAGGAAGATCCTTCTAGAAGAAGAAGCTTCTATTAGGTCTTCTTACATCCACCTTATTCTATTTTATTGAAAGGCCTTATTAATATTGACCTTTATTACATATGAATATATTGATCTACCTATGTGCGGGTTAGAACCCTAACACAAAATCCCCTATGACCAAATTTTTACATTTTTACCTCAATTTTAATTAAAATTACCATTAACTAGGTAATTTTAATAAATTAAAAACAAAAACTACTTAGACTCGGTAGAACTCCGCAAGACACTAGAAGATGTCTAGAATGGTCATTTAAAACATTCTTATACCCTAGTCACAGATTGGGATCGATCATTAGAATGTCTTTCACCACTTTGGAGGATTATTATGAGTGAAAAACTCAAGGGTAATTAAAAATTACCTGAGGATAAAAAACACTCGATGAAAGGAATTCCATAATGATAAATTCCTAGGTAACTAACTAAGATATGACTCATGCTGACCAATTACATTATTATCCCATGCAAAGGAGTGGAAATTCCAATTACAAAAAGATGTGACGGGGGCAAAAACTGCCATGTAGAACCAAAAGGTATTGAACTTTGTTGCACCATTAGGTACATATCTTCACAACACATGGATTTGACCCCCTAGTCGAAATAGCTGGTCAACACACCCAATAGGGAATTATGACACACCTCCCATATCTAAATTTGGGAAATTGTATAAGGTATTTGAGAATTTGTTTATTTTGAAAAGGATGGATTTGGTGCACATGTTCAAGGTGTTCTTTTATTAGATATGTATTACTTGGCATGGTATTGTGACTAGTGGACCCTTGGAGGGTGTACTTGTTTATGTTTGTAGGACTTTGTAGGAGAAAGTTTGATCATAAAGGCACAAGGTCACTTGGAACTTCATTTGGGGCATGAATCCCTCAGGTTGGATGATGTGCCCCCTTCTCTATGGACATATGAATGATGAAAATTTCCTTTGGAGGCATGAGAGGA
>JASDQU010946305.1:30022-46749 GCA_032191745.1 Picea mariana
TGTTCATCAGTCATGAAATTGTTCTGGAAGGGAGCCTGGATCCTTTGGTCATCCCTATCTCTTTCCTTCTCTTTATGCATAGTTGGAGGAGCAAAATTGTTTGGTCTTCTGAAACCTCCTCTGTTCTCGGTGTTCTGAGGGCCTTTGTTCATTTGTTTTCTTTCCATCTTTAATCTTTCCATCTCTTCTTTAAGAACGTTCAACAGCTAGGTCAGCTCATTTACTTGAGGGTGGGGAACTGATAGGCCGGAGATGTTGGAGCCAGAAACCGAGGCTTTCGACTTCCCTTTTCTTCTTTTTGTGTCAGCCTGGTTCCTCAGTCTGTCTGCTGCTAATATATTAGATTCCACTTCTATAGCTACATCTTGCATCTGAGCTAAAGAGGTGGCTCTCCTTTCTCTTAATACGAGACAAAAATCAGGGTCAAATGCACTAGCATATGAGATTTGAGCAGAAGCTTTGGAAGGCTTTATCTTTGCAGGAATCTTGTTATACATTTTATTGAATCTTTTGGAGAAGTCAGAGACCGACTCTCCTTCCTTATTTTTCAAGGACCCAAACTTAGTCATGTAATATATATAATATTTTCTATCCCCCCACTGTCTCAGGAAAACATTATCCAGAGCCTCAATACCAGCAATAGATCTAGGGGCCAGACCCCTGAACCACTTCCTAACTTCACCGTCCAGGCTCTGGACGAAGACCCTCATCCAGACATCTTCACTCTCAATATTCAGGTTGTCTTCATAGCTGTAGAAGGCAGACAGGTGCTCTTCAGCAGTGACATCTCCCTCACCACTGAATTTGGGCATGTATTTCAGATAGTCTCCAGCAGGGAGAGGGTTCAAAGGCTGAGGAAGAATCAAAGGAGCATATCTAGCAGCAATTATGGCATCCATTCTGTTCGGAGGGGGATTAACACCAGCCATAGGGATGTTGAGTGGAGGGGAACTCGGAGGAGATGGGGTATGAACAAGTGAGGAAGGATAAGAGGTCCTCACAGGAGATGACGGGGGAAACAGAGAGAAGTCTAAGGGACCCAAGTGTGCAGGTGTTTCTCTCTATGCAGCAGTAGTAATCAAAGGAGGAGTAGTGAAACCTCCTGAGAGGGGAGTGACAAGGATCTCTCCCTCCGATACTAGACCAGGAGGGGAAAAATCAACAGGAACACTCCCAAAGTTCAGAAAATGGGAAACTTTAGAGGAAGGACGACTAGGAAACTGAGAATCTAAAAATGGAGTTCTCACAGAAGGGGAGGGTGCATTACCTTTTTCATCGACAGAAACTTATTTTGCTTCTCTTTTTACCTTTCTGCGCACCGCTTCCAAGTCTTCTTCCGGAGTGGCCAAAGGAAAATGTGGATTCGACCTCGTATGTCTGCCTCTCGAAGCCACAGCTGATAGAACAGGTTCTCCCCAGCAGAGTCGTCACAGTGGAGTCGCCAGGTGCACAGTAGCAATCTTCGAGTTCTGAAATCTGATGCACCTTCAGAAATTAGTTAGTCGTTGTCGTTCTGGCCAGGGAAAATCTTCAACATCGTCCCCGGCAACGGTGCCAGAAAATGTTGGCGTTCAGAAGTCACTCCTGGATTGCTAGCAGGAGCAGAGCCCGAAGCCCATCAGATTTAATGTCATGGTTTGTTTAAAGGAGGATCAAATGGAGAAAAGACTCAAAACAGCACAGTCTCAACTCAGAAACTAGACCAGGCACGCATGAACAGGTGAGGTCCTGATAAACTCCAAACAATGAGTCATAATAAAGGGTGAGTAGGTGGAAGACTTGTATAGAGGGGTGCAAGATCTATCACAGACATCAGGTTTGAAACAGATGAAGAATAAATGTATTCGAACACAAAATCCTTTTACATTCAAACACATATACCAGAGAATACAAAGATGCCACAACAAATCCTTTATCGCAACAACATTGTTAAGTCCACGTGAATCCTTCACTGTGAACCCTCCAGCCAAGACGAAACAAAGATGGAAAAGAGAGGAAACTATTTTTTATAAACCAAGAAGTCTCAAACACAGAGGCATAACCAGGAAACCAGAATATCGCTGAAACTTTACAGTCGGGAGCTTAGCTCTACCATCGATTCATACAAAAATGGCAAAAATGCCTACATATACTCAAAACAATGAAAGAAACAAGATCGAGAAAATGCATTGAAGGCTTTGCGTCTGCATGGCTTCTGACACTCTGCAGCCGCAATCTTTGAATAATCGTGCAGCTTGTGGCAGACACAATAGATTTTCTGACAGTTACATCGGCAAATCGACGTGCTTTTAATTCATTGCAGGACATCCCCATTATGGCGGAGACGATGTCTAACCACCCTCAACCGCCTCAATAACTGCTTCTTGGGATTGGAAACGGTCAGGCCAACTCAGCATCTCGGGTTAGGGAATACTTCTCGCACTGCCACCTGGAACAACTGAAAAGCTTGAGGGACGGTCATGAGGGCCAGCGTGGAGGGCATGGTGTATGGTAGGAGTGACAGTGAGAGGCGAGAGTGATGATAGAGAGGGGTGACAAAGGATGATCCATGGCGGAAGACAGCCAAGTATATGGGGTGAAGACAGGAGAAATGGGCGTGCCTTCAGGTGAGGAACTGATGTGGAAAGGAAGGGGACGTGTGGCAGGCGATGAGTGGGTGATGAGAAGAAGGGAAGGCCACGTGAGCCAGAGAAGAGGGATGAATAGGTAACACATGGAAACAGGGGAAAGGCAGGTAGAAGGATGACATGACGAAAGGCGGGCCCATGCGGGTTAAGGACAGGGCAGCTGAGAAGGTCGGGGCTGCACGAGAGCCATTGATCTGGGCACCTCGATCGTGGCCGTCGAAAAGTTGCACACGAGATCTCGGACCCCCCCCCTCCGCTTAAAGGTAGAAAGGTGGGGGGGGTCCGAAATGATCTTCATCGTCGTTGATCCAGGCGCGCTCATCTGAACCGTCGGAGAGTTGCACCTCCGATCTCGGACCCCCCCCCTTGCTTAAAGATCGGAAGGCAAGGGGGGTCCGAAATTTGCTGTGCGCCGTCGATCTGGGCAYGCAAATCCAGACCGCCCAGTCTTTCTCGCTGCTTACCAYGGGTGCATTATCGCCCGAAACTTTGGACAAGTCGGTTTTAACCCATTCTTTTGTATTCTATCCCCTTAGCAAGAAATATCRCTAACATGTTCGAGTGGGAGCAATGTCGAAAGATGGAAAGTTTAGGGTCGAGAAATTTAATGGCCAAAACTACCAGTTATGGAAGATGAAGATGGAAGACTATTTATATCAGAAGGATCTATTCCTACCTTTGAGCAGAGTAGCAAAGAAGCCGACGGCCATGAAGGATGAAGAATGGGAGATTCTTGACAGAAAGGCTCTAGGAACGATACGGCTGAGCCTGGCAGCATCGATGGCTTTCAATATTTCGAAAGAAAATACAACGAAGGGTTTGATGGACACGTTGGCCAAATTGTATGAAAAACCCTCGGCATCGAATAAGGTATTTCTAATGAAGAGATTATTTAATATCAAGATGTCAGAAGGTGGGTCTGTTGCAGATCATTTAAATGAATTTAATATGGTTACTAATCAACTAAGTTCTGTAAAAGTGGACTTTGATGATGAGGTTAGGGCTCTTCTAATCTTGAGCTCATTGCCAGAAAGATGGAATGGCTTGGTCATGGCTGTAAGTAACTCTGTCTCTGGTTCAAATACTTTAAAATTTGATGATGTTGTTAGTGTTATCCTTAGTGAGGAAATGCGACGAAAAAGCATAGGTGAGACATCAGGAAATGCATTTAACATGGAGAACAGGGGAAGACAAAAGGATAGAGGAAAGGGCTCAGCAAATAGAAAAAATTCTAGGAAGGGCAGATCCAAATCCAGACTTGGAAAGATAGAGTGTTGGAATTGTGGGAAGAAAGGACATCTGAAGAGAGACTGAACATCTCCAAAGAAACAAAGAGATGGACAGCAGGAGAGAAATCAGGAAGCAAATGTAACAAGTGAGGTGTTACAAGATTCTTTGATTCTTTCTGTAGATAATATTTCTTAGTCTTGGGTAGTAGTTTCAGGAGCTTCATTTCATGCCACACCCCATAGGAAACATTTTCTAGATTATTTTCAAGGTGATTTTGGAAAGGTTCATTTGGGTGATGATAAACCATGCAAAATTGTTAGAATGGGAAAGGTAAAAATAAAGAAACGAAATGGAAACCAATGGTTGTTGAAAGAGGTAAAACATGTTCCACATTTAAGAAAAAATCTGATTTCAATAGGGCAGTTGGCAAGTGAAGGTTGTATATCCATATTTATAGATAAGACATGGAAGGTCATCAAAGGATCATTGGTGATAGTGAAAGGAGAGAAGGTAGGTACATTGTATCTATGTACTGGTAATACTGACTCTTCTATATCTTTAGCTTCTAAAGGAGTGGATACAACACTATGGCATCATAGGTTGGGACACATGAGTGAGAAGGGTATGCAGATCCTTCACAAAAGAAATTCGTTGCCAGATCTTAAACAAATTGATTTGGACTTCTGTGAGCATTGTTTTTATGGAAAACAAAAGAGAGTCAGATTTCTCAGAGTCGAAAAAGAAAAGAAGAGTGAAAGGTTAGAGCTTGTGCATACAGATGTATGGGGACCAACTCTGGTATCGTCTCTTGGTGGCTCTCATTATTATGTTACTTTTATTGATGATGCAACTAGAAAATATTGGGTTTATTGCATTCGACAAAAATCTGATGTTTTTGATACTTTTAAGAAATGGAAAGCTTTAGTTGAGAATGAGACAGGAAAAATTTTGAAGTGTCTCAGATCAGATAATGGAGGTGAATACTACAGCAAGGAGTTTGATTATTACTATTCATACCATGGGATTCGTAGAGAGAAGACAATTCCACGAACATCACAATAAAATGGTGTGTCAGAAAGGATGAACAGGACAATCATGGAGTGTGCAAGGAGTATGAGATTGCATGCCGATTTTCCCTTACAGTTCTAGGAAGATGTTGTAGATATTGTTGTTTACTTAATAAACAAAGGACCTTCAAGCTCTTTGGATGGTAGGATTCTAGAGGAGGAATGGACAATGAAAAAGGTAAACTATTCTTTTTTGAAAACTTTCAGTTGGTCTTCAAGAATGAAGATGAAAATGAGAAATTTGCCAGGTCCAAGAAGGTTAAGAGTCCAGCATATACAACAGTGGTGAAGTTGTTGAGATCAGTCTCCAAGTGGGAGATTGTTGGTTGTGGAGCCTGATTATCCTCCTGATTCAGAGGTCCTTGCTTTCAGCCGTGTTTATTCCCCATGAAGTATTTACACCCCATAAGTATGTACACTCTTCCACGTGGGGGAGTGCAGAGGGGGGGTACCCCCTCTGCGGGGTCAGAGGGGATATCCCCCCAATTGGGGGTCTAGGGGAAAGCGTCCCCCGATGGGTGTTTGGAGGTGAAGCCCCCAAAGAAAAAATTTCCTTGTAAAAGTATATTTTAATTTCATTGTAAATATGGACCGTTCATTATAAGGTTTCAGATCTAACGGTAGAGATTATGTTAGGGTTTTTTTCCCTAGAAGGAAACCCTCTTTTATGAGGGAAATGTATCACGACTATGGATGATGGTGAATATTGTATTGTGAGAGAGGAGACTGTGAGAGAAAGAAGAGGAAGTTACAACGGGTTTTGCTGTAGGTTGTATCCCTTCATTTGCTGGATAATAATAAAGGAAGGACCTGGCAATTTCTCTGGTGGATGTAGCCCACACTGGGTGAAACACGTAAATCTGTGTCTCTCCTGTATTGTGTGTCTTCTGTGTTTTGTTTTTGCATTTGTTTTATTTTATTGCTCCGCAATCCTGTTTTTCTAACAGGTGGCTCGTTTATTGACTTGATTTACTTATCATGGTATTTTGACTTGAGATACAAGGAAAAATCCTAATCCCAAGTGAAGCCTAGTATTCTATATATTTCTTTTCTTAACTCCATTAACCCAATTATTGAAGGAACTAGTCATTTACTTGTTGCATTGGAGAAATAAATTGATGCCTTAGTAAACGTGAATTTTTCAAGTTTTAAGATTGTCTCTTTGGGAAAGTGTTCTTTGAGCCTTTGGCTCCCTTTCCTCATTGAGGTATCCCATTTCAGCCAAAAATTATTTATGTTTCTACAAAACTAACCTACAACCAATAGTGTTGCATAAAAATAACCCTCTAACGCTTAATAACTCCTTAACTAACCCTAGGATTTAGCCCTAACTTTTCCCTAACTCTCTACTAACCCTAGCACACCTATTGGGCTAGTTAGAGGTGGTTTCTAGTGGATGATTTTTTTGTTGTTAAACTAGGTTTTATACATACATAAGGTTGATAATATCACTACAACAACCTTTTTTTTAGCCTTTCTTTTTTTGCTAAATTTATTGCTTAATCATTGGTGATTTGAGCTAGCTTTCACTAGCTTTATCTCTTGTTTATTTATCATATGCTTAGAAATTATATTGCATCTTTTGTTATCTTTATTGAGATTATATATATCATTTATTTTTTCTGCAATTAGGGACATAAATCTTAAAGTACTTTTCCAACTAACACATTACATTATATGCTTGGTTTTCCTTGTGTCTCAGGCATGTATTCACACTTGGAAGGTCACTCAATTCATTTGGAAATATTTTAACCTTCCCAAGACTCTTTCCCAGGCTCTTATTACCATTTAGAATTGATTCCTATGGAAATCCATTCATACTTACCATTTTCCATCTCATTCCCCCCTAGGGTCACCAGGATCCCCCTATAGAAGTGACTACCTCACCTCTAAAGTGACAGGGACACCTGCCTAAGGTGACAATGGGAAGGTTCCCTCTTAGTTGTCACTAATTGGTGGTTGTTTTATAGCAATATTTTCCTCACCCTATGAAAACTTTCACATAAGACATTTTTCCATTTCCCTATGCAAAATTGAAGTCCCTTTTTGCAATTCCCAGAGCTAAAAACATTATGTTTACACATATACATGCCCTACCTATAGTACGTCATGAGTATACATAGGTTGCATGACTACAACCCACGTACATTGGGATTTGTGCCCAAAATTAAATAATGGTGTCAAGTTTCCATGTCACATCACAAGATCTATGATCCTTGCCCTTCTATATAATGGAAATGTTCCGACTTGAACCTTCAGTTCCACTTGAAGGGTACAAATGGGTCAAATATGATATATGGAAAGAGGAGAAGAATTCAACTTTGAGAGGAAATTTACTTTGGAGAAATTATTCACTTCATATTGAGTCTGCATCTCTTTGTCCTTTTAAGTCTAAACACATTGTTCAACCCCCAAGCTCTTCCCTACTTGATTGAGAATATCATTTTCTCTCTTATATGAGCTTTCCTTTGGCGGAGGATTGAAGTGGTGGAGGCCCAACTATAAGGAAATTAGTTTCTCGGTTATGAATTGTGATGACACAAAATTTTGTAATTCATTCACTTATGTTGATTACATTATAATAGAAATACTCTTTTCTCGTCCAATTAATATCTTGCAAATATTTGAATTGTTATTCCATGGGCATATTTGTTATGAATGTTGATGGATTATGCTATTGAATGTGATAACATTATATATTATCACCATATGCTTTCATTTCTTGGTTGTTGAGGACAATTTGTAGGTGTATTTATTTGTTCAAGTGCTCAACGGTGGAATTCATCGAACGTCTGGATGAGGTAGGCCTTTTGTCTTGTCTTGCTAGAATATTTGTTTATATAGCATATCTGATATTAAAGTTGATTTCTACATTCATTTCCTTCTGTTGTGGTTTACCCCTAGCCATAAAGATATTTTCCTTGTAACAGAATTGGCGACCATAATGGGGATAGAATCTTGTTTTTCGGGGTTTTGAGTGTTTTTCTCCTTAGATTGCTCTCGTTTATATTGAGTTTCTTGTCATATGATTGCTTGACAACCTATGTTCATTCTGAGTCTGAGTTTATTAGCCTTGTCCTTATCCTGGCCATGTTTTAACACATATACATGGGTTTTTTCTTGATAGTCGCGTACATATGTGTGTTGTCCTTCTACAAGAAGTGTATATACCCTCTTTTCCCTTGAACAATCATGTACATCGCCCTTTGTTTCTTAGTTGTTGGGTTGGATGGTTGTTGGGTAGGTTTTGATGATTGTTGAGTCTTCTTGGGTTTCTGTTATGATTGTTAAGTGTCTGTGGAATGACAAGAAACCTTTCTTCAGTTGAATTTTTGGGTGGTGCCTTTCTCATCATCTTTTTGATTTGATTGTCCTTCCATCTTGGGATGGCTGTTTTTCTTCTTGATATCCTACTTGGTTTGTCTTTGTTTACATACAGTAGATTTATTATATCAAGTTGTTGTTCAGTCCTTGGTAATTTCATTCTCTTATATTGAAAATACCAAAATATTAGAAATTTTACATTGTTGGCATTTTGATCTAGAGTCCTTATAATTGATCTTAGTACATGTGAAGAAAGATTGCATTTTATTTATAATTGCAGAACTGAATTGAGGATTGCATTTTGAAAAGCATACCATTTATTGAGAATTGAAGTTATGACTTTGCATTCTATTCATATTCATTTATTTTACTTGCTAAGTCATAACATCAATAGTTTCATGACCGCACCTTTTTGAGTAAGAAAGGCCACTAAAAGTAATGCTATAATTTAAAATTTATTAGTAACAATTTTATTTTTTTAGGGTGCACAAACTAGCTTAGGATTTAGAGCCTTGGAATAGGCTTTTGTGAGTAAACTTCTCCAAGGCTATTAAATCAACATATGTGTCTGACTAAGGGAGTGGAGAAATCCATTGTATAATCAGTAATATCAGGAGGCTCTGCTTACACCAGATTTAAGCACAAGGTCACGTGATGTTGATTGAAGGGATATCCCCCTGATACCTTCTTAGAATCGGATATATTTATGGGGATCTATTCATCTATGGGGATCTTCTTGGTACCCTTACCTTTGTGAGAGGTGGTGCTTTCAATTTTTTGGGCTTTGTTACCCTACCCATACAGTGGAACTAACTTATGAATGTTTTCCTTTTCATCATTCATATCGTGGTTTCTTAGTTGCTTGACTTAAGTACCACATAGGCTACTTGCAGGGCTTATTCTGCAGGTACCTTGGGTCAGATAAGGGTTGGAAAACACAAAACCTTTATGGAGGATTACCTCTCCAGGGGGATCTGGCCGACTGGTTGTTAATCCCATGAGGGCCATTATAACTCATTTTGTTACCTCCTATCTTTGGGAGAGGATTCTCAAGCCCCTCTTGGGCGAGGAATACCTACTTTAGAGAGAGAGGCCCCTTTCATCCACTTTATCTTGTTTGTGTGCATATTGGTTGTTTGATTATTTTTGGTGTGCTCTTTGATTACTAGTTAGCATTAGGATTTGTTTTTTATATCTTGATTCTTGAGTCACTGTGGAGCCAAAACAACTTCCCCGCAGGTCTCTCCACTTTTTATAGTTACCACCGCATTTTGATTTTTTTCCTTCTAAAATGCATAGAGTTATCAAACGTGGTACACACACCTCCACTTATCAGACTTGTGATCGTAAAAGGATGAGTATTGAATCGAGTGACTAAGATATTGGGATCCCTTTGACTCTGATACCTACTATAGTTAACAGTACCCCTTTGACACCTTCAACCACAATGGTTGTAGTGTCAGAGGCGCCTATCATCACCTCTTCTCATCCTATAATGAATACTCAACCTATAGCCACAAACCCTTTTGGGTCTCTTTGTCACTCAACAGACTATAATGTTCAATCCATCCCTATGGCCTCTAGTCCTCTTTTCTATGGTATTTTGAACTTCATATCGCAGTTTTCAAACTCCATCCCAGTGGATGGTACAAATACTAGAATTGGATTTTGGGGAACAACTCCTCCACACACCCCATTCTCATTTGGTGGAACTCATGTCCCTCAAATGAATCCTACCATTAGAGGTGTTCCTCCTCTTAATCCTGGGTCTAATCATGTTTCTTATGGATCGAGTAACCAACCGCGTGGACAATATACTGCTCACGTTCTATCCTTTACATCCACCTCCTCTGTACCGATTCTGACCAATATGTTTGGCATGATGAATCCACCTTTATCCTCTAGATTCACACCCGAAGGAGGTCAGTTTCACACCTTGGGAAACCCTCAACCTAGAGCCACTCCAGATGGGGGTAGTTTTATAACCCTCATCAGAAAATTCCTACTGGAATGGTGCCCAACCAACCAAAAATCCTACTGGAGGAGGATGTTATAATCCCAGATAGGGACATGGTCCTTACTAGAACCCTGGATGGGTTTTGATTCCTCAACCATAATATTTCCAGGGAGATTGGGGCTAGATGCCGCAACCCCTTCTCCATTTTCTGGCCATGCTCAATCTGCTAGACTTGTCTAAGTTAATGAATGACCCCATGCATCATGATCCGTCATGGCCCTTCGTCCCCACTAAGCTTCCTTAGGATATTCCAAAATTTGAGGGAAGAACTCATGAGGATCCTGGTGATCACGTTACCACTTTTCACCTTTAGTTCTCTTCGAATTCCCTTTATGACAATTTTATTTGGTTAAGATTGTTTCAAGAAACCCTCATGGGGGTTTCTGTGAAACAATATATCGAGCTACCTAGAGGGGCATACATAACTTTTAATCAAATGGTTTTAGTATTCCTCAACCACTTCCAATTGTTTGTTCGTTACGATGTTGGCATCGAACTTCTGTCAAACTTTCGTTAGGACATGGACACTCATATATCAGATCACATCCAGGAGTGGCATAGATAGAATAGGTTGATAAATGCCTACATACCCCCATAATGTTTTCTAGAGTGGTTCCTTTAATCTCTCTTGCCTTATATTTTGAAGGATGTTTCTACATTCAAGGTTAATTCTGAGGAAGGAATGATTTTTAAATCCCAATAGTTAGATATTATATATGCTTAGTATAGGATGTTATATGATATTCTTCCTGACACACCGAGGTCAAACTATGACCCTAGACAAAACTTTTGGCCTCATTCCGATGACATTATGGGCTCCATCAATGTGAAATCCATAGAATCAATGACAAGCCATTTGAAATACTTGTCCCTAAACTAGTCTGCGAGAGGGACAACTTCATCTCTGTCCTCCAATCCCACTCAATCGATGAATGTGCGTTCTGTGCAATCATTGACCAGCTCAAATGGTAACCAACAACCAGGAGGGAATAAGAAGAAAGGACGTAATAATAATCATAGGGGTGGGAAGAATAATAATAAACCCAAGGACAATGGTAATAATGAGAAGATGAATAATAATGTTAGTAAGGGAAAGAAAGAAAGGTGGAAGGTGAAATTTCCCTGTAAGATTTGTACAGACGATCACCTTACCCATTTATGCCCCAAAATCATGGAAGTTGTGAAGATTTTATCTCTACTTCTCTTCGTGATGAATAATCCTTTTCCTCATAACCAACACATGGCCTCGAGCTCCTTGAATGTCGTAAATGTGGTGAGTGGGAGTAAAAATGAACTGATGCAAGATGATGACTATTTATGCATCAATATGGTTAAATCTGAGGTCAATGTAGCCGCTCGATCTTGCGATTACATTTCTTCACAGAATATACCTGGTATAGATTCTCCCCCTCCTCTAGAGATTCCCTTATAGATCAGAAAACTAGAGCCATTGCCTTGTATTCTGAAAGGAATACTTAATATCTCTACCCACAATTCTAATTCTAGAGCCACCCATAATTACTCTATTGTTGAGGACCTGGGTCAAACCCCTTCTGCGATGTCAGATCTGGAGGTATTCCAGACCTGTCCTTCATAGAGGAATGCCTTTCTATCTATGTTAGGAGATATAGATCCTTGTGGCTCGAAAGTTATCAAGTTTTACGTCACATATGTGAAGCCCTGGTTGCCTTACCATGTGGAATTCCAAATCCATGTGGTTTACTTAAAGTATACCATCAAGTGTACTATTGTTGATCAAGGCATTGCAACATCTGTGATGTTCCAAGTCTATTGGAAATACCTTGGCTCTCTGACCCTTTCTTAGTCTTCGACCATGCTAACTTCTTTTGACGGTTGTTCCTTTCACCCTCATGATATTCTTACTGCCTTTCTGGTCCAGTTAGGTGGGAATATGGTAGAGGTGAATGTCAAGGTGGTTGATGCGCCCTTAGATTATAACTTGTTACTAAGAAACAATTGGACTTATGCTATGACTGTAATCGTATCTTTCGTCTTTTGTATTATTTGTTTTCCTCACAATGGGAAGATAGTGACGATCGATCAATTTTCCTTTGCGTATGCTAGTCCCAGTGCATCTCTTGGACCATTGATCCCCATGATCGACAATTCTCAGTCGACAACTAAGAATATCAGTGTCAGAATGTATTCATCCCTTATGGGTACCTTCGAATTCATGCTAAGCCCTAATATTGGCTCATTACCCCTTAATTGGGGCATATTACATTAGTAATGTTATTTTATTTATCTCGGATTTATTCCATTAGTTGTAATTATACCTCCTAGTCTCCTATATATACCAAGGAGACATTTTCATTTGGAATCATCTTGGAATTGTACATTTATGTCTACATAAGGAGGTTGCCCCCTCAAAGAGGCTTATTATCTGAATTTATTTCTTTTTCAAGGTGTTGATTACTTATTCTGAGGTTTTTCTATGCTATATTGATATTTGTTTCGTAACATATGGTATTAGATCTCAAGGTCTTGGGGTTTCACTACTACATCTGAGACACCTTGGCATTGTCGCTATAACTTTTTTTCTACAATGGTTCAGAAGGAACGACTTGGAGGATATTTAGTAGATGCAGCAAGGTATGTTGGGTTACAATTTCATCTCCAGAGGCCTTATAATTTCGGAGATACAACCTTTACAAGATACGGTTCTGGAATCATCATGAAATGAGTCATTGCAGAAGTTTCACTATAAACTTTTTTATGTAATTTTTCAGACCCTAAAATTTGGTAGATATTCATATAAATTAGTGAGGTATATGTGGAAAAGCATTCAACTTCTTGGTATTCTAAAATTTGTAGATACACCCTGTGGAATATAGGGTATCTGACTAGTCCTATTGACTAGTCTCAAGAAGGTGTTCCAGGTAAAACAATCATAAATTATTCCTAGAGTATCCAAATTGAGTGAGACTAGTTGCATTAGATAGTGAACAGTATTTAGTATTTCAAGTACAAGTTTCAAAATTTTATATCAATTATTTTGTGCGGGGAACGCTATAAAAGTGACATCTCCCGGAAAGGCCTAAAATCAGCAAGTTGTGGGGAAGTTACTGTAAATTCCACTTGGCACATCCAATTTTGATCAGACCTGTGGAATTGCAGAGAATAAATATCATAGAACTAAAAAAAATAAATGTTATTACCTATAAGTGAAAAAACATTAATTATACAGTAGAAGAAATATTGTCTAGCAGGACTACCTCAAAATCAAGGTTCAAAAGTGATACTTGGCCAACATGCCACCAAAAAAGGGAACTTTTACACCAAATAAGCCTCCAAATAATCCTACATGGACTCTTTATGAAGGTGAAAAAATATGTAGGGACATAAATGATTTACAAAAGAAGACAATAACAAAAGATGAACTACAAGAGATGATGGAGGGTTTAAAAGGGGAGATCATGGAAGGATTGAAAATTTTTATAATAGAGAGGACACCTGAAAGTGAAAATGTATCCCATGAAATTCATGATGAGGACACAAGGATGGTGAATCAAGAATGGAGAAATTTCAACTTTGGGTTGAATACCAACCACGTTCCTAAGATCGATATGAGGAAGTTTGATGGCAAGGACCCAATCACATGGATACTTCAGATGGAGCAATTCTTCGATCTACATAATGTGCCACATACACAAAAGGTACAAATTTCTTTTTCATATTTAGAACCCAATCAATTTGTATGGTATCAATGGATTTTTTCTCACAAATCACTTCTCACTTGGACAATTTTAACAGAAGAAATGATAGCACACTATGAGGATACAATGAGCAATACCTTCTTTAGCCAATTGATAAATCTCAAGAAAAAGGGTTCAGTTATAGAGAACATTGAGAACTTCCAAATATTGAATATAAAGGTAATATATATTCTAGATGAGCACTTTATTGATGTATTCATAGGAACTTTAAAGGATAACATTCAACATAAGGTTCTCCTTTGGGAACCCAAATAATTGGAGAATGCATTTAATGTGGCAAGAAATGTTGAAAGTAAAAATATGGCTATGGCTACTAGAAGGACCAATCCCACCAGCTATAGAGAGAACAATTCTCCTTCTTCTAAAACACCTCAACCTACAAGATTGACACCTCAACAATTGGACGAAAGAAAAGAAAAAGGTTTATGCTTTAATTGTGACAGCAAGTATAGTAAGGGACATAAGTGTGGCGAGAAGAAATTATTCTACATAGATTGTGAAGAGGAAGAAGAACAAGAAAAAGAACCATCTCAAGATGAAAGCGTAGAAGAAATTTCATTTGAAGAGTTGAATCCCACGATATCGTGTAATGCATTGGCTGGAATTAGCACTCCTCAAACCCTCAAGATCGAAGGATACATCAAAAAGAAAAAGGTAATAGTCCTAATTGATTCTGGCAGTACTCATAATTTCATTCACTATAAATTAGACAAATCTCTCAATTGCTTTGTATATCTAGCGCCAGAGTTTCAAGTAATGATTGCATATGGAGGAACTATCAATTGCTCAGGAAAATGAAATAATATCAATCTTACTATGGGGGAATATGTAATGAATAGTCCAATGATTGTTATACCCATGGGTGGTGCTAATGTTGTACTAGGAATCCAATGGTTACAATCATTAGGAACACTGGCTTTTAATTTTCAAGAACTTTTCATGAAATTTTCATTGGAAGGAAAAGAAATTGAGCTAAGAGGTTGGTGGTGAAACTATATGCATAATATATTACCAAACATAAATTATCAACTAGGATTTGTAATCAACAGAGTTGATGCACTATATGTGTTGATAACAGATAGGTTCCTATGTTTGTTTAGTATATATTAGATAAGAAAACCATTTAGAAACCAACACACTCTTAAAAATAACAATATTCACACAACTCGAAAGATTGAAAGAAAAACTCATAAAAAAGCAAAAGATCTTGCTCAGGTGATGGACATGTTCATTGATGGCTCATGAAAAGAAAATATTAACTTTGATTCTATCTCTTGGAGCAACTAAACTAACAAGTGGAATGATCCATTAAATCTCATGTATGGTGAACTATGGAAATCCAACTATTTCTGCAGTACCACACTTTGCAACAAATTCGAATAGTGAAATCAAACAAAATAACATGAAATCAAAATAACAAGTACATGAAATGAAAATCTACACTAACAATTTACAATAATCTTACCAAGCTGGATCGATGGCCCTTGTCGATGCCAACATGGAAGATTTAGATCACCAGATGCTAACTTCTATGAGACACAAGATCACTAAACTCAAAATTGCATTAATCTTCAATAGGTAGGTTTACAAAAGGAGTCTCTTCATGAATCCAATCTACATCATAAAAATTCTCCTCAAGAACCTATCTCATAACAATTCCCTTAATCTACATAATAATAATTCTCTTCCTCTACATAATAATGATTCTCTCCCCCCTCATGAAGAGAAGGCATTATCTTTTATACATGAGAGTTTTGAAAATAAGATAAACATCTCATAATTACAGATCCACTTTTCTCTCAACCCATTTCCCTTTATTACAAAATATAATCCCTTCAAATCCTCACACATATCTCTCATATATTTTTGATAAGATGTGACAACCAAATCTCCATGATCTTCTCCTTGGATTAGGATTGAATTATCCCCTCACATCTTGAAATGGTGGAGGAAGTATTATAGAAGTCTTTTGAATTAATCCTTCACATATTCCTACACATGATAAAGATCACACATTTTTGAGATATATGAAAACATGTCAATTTTCTAATATTTAATCACAAATTCCCTAAAAATACTAAAATAAATTATTTGGGAAATAATAGGGTTTAACCCATATTTAATTATGAAAATGGTATCATGAAAGTTTAATGGGGCGATGAAATGTGAAGAATGATGAAGGGAAAGGTGGATAGAAAGATGACATTTCTGAGTCCCAACATACCCCCCAATTGAACTTGTTGCATGTCCTCATGCAACCATGCATGGCTCTTCTCAAGAAATTTTGGCATCTGAACTTTGGCTTTGAGTGATGATAATGAATATTTCCAGGATGGGATTTCTATGAGTAACAACTGACATTTTCTTATGGTTGGTTTTTGTGTGACAACCATGAATATAAAGAATGTTGGTTCTTGTGTAAACAACATTCATTTTGTTATTTGTTCTGTTGTTGTTATGATAATAAAATGTTGGTTCTTTTGTAAACAACATTCATTTCATTATTTGTTATGTCGTTGTTATGATAATAATTTACCCATTTTCTTGCTAGAATAAGAATACATCACTGAGTATAAGAAAGCCCTTTTTACATATTTGTGAATCATGCCAATATGTAAATCAATGCTTATGAAGCAAAGTGCAACAGAGTATCGTTGGAAGAAAAAAATGTTGGTAAATGGTAAATGAGACAAAAATGGAATGGTGGTGGAAAAATGGAGTGATG
>JASDQU010946307.1:10482-33255 GCA_032191745.1 Picea mariana
AAACGATGACAAAACCTCCAGCAACACAATGTCACTGTAAATTCCATTGTAGGGTGTTTACCCTGGTTCTTTTAGGAGGGGTGGAGGCATTTCCCACCGTGTATCCTCCATTATAGGGTGGGCCATCGTAGGGGTGGACCCTAGACCTGATTAGGAGGGGTGGAGGAATTTCCCACCGTGTATCCTCCGAAACCTGAAGTCCTGGGAGGACGGTGTTGGTTCACGCTCCCCAGGTCATGTGATGAGGACTGTCAGTTGTCTGCTAGGGAATCTTGGTCGATATAGTGACACTTCCACTTACAGGTTCTATTTGGAGTTAGGTCAGTATAGCTGACGCTCCAAGATAGTCTAGCAGAGGACGGATAGGAATGGAGTTGGAAGTAGGTTAGGGAGGAAGGATGAGTAGAATATTTGAGACTATATGGAGATCTGTCTGGTGGTGGGAGTTGATGAAGAAAAATGTATATATGAAAATTCATTATTATGTAACTAAAACACAATTGTTTAAAATGAAATTTTGAACCAAATAATTGTAATTCAAGAAATTCTCACACAATAAATTGATTGTTGTCTTTTATAAAAGACTAGTCTTGCTGACTGGATTGGATGCAAACATAAAATACTAAAGGATGACAGTTTGATTATTAGTACATGTACGAGAATTGTATGTACTAGCTACACATACATTTCTTGTACATATACACTAGTATGTATGAGTTTCCTTGACTTACTTACTAATAATGTCGGTTATTTGTTATGAATGTGTGAACCATGTTCTTGTTCTTTGCACCATAAGATACCTTAACTTCGGGACGAAGTTTCCTGAAGGGCGGGTGTATTTAATGACCATTAATTATTAATATGAATAATTTCATAAATAATCCTAAGAATTAGCTAAACTATAATTAATTATTATATAACCTTAATTAATTATATGTTATTAATTAATTATTTTTGACTATGATTATCTTAAGTATGATTAACTCTTTAATTAAAGATTAATGATTAATTTGATTATTAATTAATTAATTGATTAATTAAGTATTAAACAAAGGGGGAAAAATAAAGTATAATGTTAAATGGGGTTATGTATCCCATAGGGGGGATAACGTAACCAATACGTAAAAGGAAAACATTTAAATAAAGGATAAGACAATTAATAAGTAATAAATGAATGGATAAGGAATTAATAAAGGGATAAGGTATTTGGTGGGGGAAGTGAATGTGCGAGGGCGGTGAAGGAGGAATAAGGGAAGTGGAGAAGGAGGATGGAGGGATATTTTTTTTTCATTCATGCATTCGACGAGAGGGGAGAACTGGGAGTTTTGGGGAGAGTTGGTTTACAGTGGGATTTACAGTGCACCGGGGGGGGCTGAGGAGGTTTTGGGCTCGGAGGGCTAGGACATCCATTGATGTCCTAGGGCTAGGCATACTAGTCAATAGGGTGGCTGGTTTTGGGGTGTCCTAAGGAGCAGCATCAGGTTCAAGCGGCGGATAGCATCAGATTGAGGTATGTAAATTCAATTCATGGATTGTTTTCTTAGAATTATTACTTACTGCCAAATTCTACTTGCGTAAGTGTTGAGATAATATGAAAATTTTGAAAAGTTTATTTCTTTGTAAAGCTTATAGAAATTACAGAAATTACAGTAATTTGGTAGAAATTTAAATGTTAACACAAATCTGGTCTTTACACACGACGAGAGTTGATGAGGAAGAAGCTTTGCTTCTCCTGCAGAGATCCTTGGGTCCCCGGGCATAGATGCATGGGGAAGGGACAGATCCACTATATTGAGGTGGAATCAGGTAGTGAGGAGGAGGATGAGGATATTCAAGCACCTACAGACAGTGATTCAGAGGCTGAGACCACCCATGAGCCAGAGCAACAGCCAAAGAAACCACAGATACCGGCGAGGAACAAGCCCCAGGAGGAGGCCAAGCCTTGTAGAGAAGTGAAAGGGGGAACCATAGCCACCCTTTCAGGCGTGCCTAGCTACAACACTCTCAGGCTTAAGGGCCTTGTACAAGGGCAATGCCTGACAAATTTAGTTGATGGTGGGGCCACCCACAACTTCATAGACGCATCATTGGTAGCCAGGAGAGGGTTACGCACCGAGGAGTTTGAGGGATTCCATGTGGCAGTGGCGGATGGATACACGATGTCATGTTTAGACATGATCCCTGATCTAGAGGTCAAACTTGGAAACTACACCCTGATTGACACATTTTATGTAGTTGACCTATCAGATATAGATGCCATATTGGGGGTACAATGGTTATATTCGTTGGGGGAGATTGGGTTCAACTATCATACGTTGACCATGAGCTTCAAAGATACCAGCGGATCGAGAGTTGTGCTGAGAGGTATGTCTATAGGGGCACCTTAGGCAGTATCGATGAAGAGGATGGAACATATTTTTCGTCATGGTGATGTGGCTTACGCAGCAGAGTGTTGGATCACCACACGAAAAGACGCAGAGGATAGGGAGCAGTACCATCCACAGATCAGAGAGCTTATGGGATTTTATGAGCCAGTATTTGGACCGATACCACCAGGGAGACCACCAGACAGAGGGTTTGAGCACATGATTGAGCTAGAGGCAGGGGCTACACCAGTAATTACAACACCTTATAGACACCCAAAGAAATTTAAGGACAAAATTGAAAAAGCGATCAAAGAATTTCTCGCTATGGGGAACATCAGGCCCAACAGGAGTCCTTTTGCATCTTCAATAGTATTGGTACTGAAGAAGGATGGCACATTACGGATGTGCATCGATTACATAGTGCTCAACAAGAAAATGATCAAGAATCGTTACCCTATTCCACGCATAGATGAGTTGATGGATGAGTTACATGGGGCAGTCTTCTTCAGGAAGATTGATCTACATTCAGGATACCATCAGATCAGTATCAGGGAGTAGGATATTGAGAAGATAGCATTCCGATGCCATTTCAGACACTTTGAGTTCTTGGTCATGCCATTTGGACTAACCAACGCACCAACCACTTTCCAGTCTTGCATGAACCATATCTTCAGGGGACAGTTGAGGAAGTACATTCTGGTATTCTTCGATGATATATTGATCTACAACAAGACATGGGATGAGCATTTGGCACATTTGGAGATGGTCTTGGATATTATGAAGACACAGTCTTTATATTCCAAGGAATCCAAATGTGAATTTGGCATGAGGGAACTACTATATTTGAGGCACATCATCAGTGGGCAGGGAGTACAGATTCATCAGGAGAAGATCAGAGCCATTGTGGATTGGCCAACGCCCAATAATCTCACGGAGCTAAGAGGATTCTTTGGGTTATGCAGTTACTACAGGAAGTTTGTCAAGGGATTTTCACAGTTGGGAGAACCACTCACAGACTTGATAAAGAAGGGTGCTTTTCATTGGACAGAGGATTCACAGCAGACCCTCAACAAAATGAAGGAGGTTATGAGCACATTCCCTGTTCTATCCCTCCCAAACTTTTCTCAGTCATTTGTCTTAGAGTGTGACGCATCAGAGGTGGGGATTGGAGCAGTATTGATGCAGGGGGGGCATACCATTGTGTTCGAGAGAAGGAAGCTCAACGAGTCATAGAGACTCTATCCTATTTACGACAAGGAGATTCTAGCAATCATGCATGCTTTAACCAAATTCAGGCAGTATCTGGTTGGCAGCAGGTTTGTAGTGAAGACTGATCATAACAGTCTCAATTATTTCCTTGACTAGAAATACCTCAGCGAGAGGCAACAGAAGTGGGTCTCAAAGATCCAAGCCTTTGACTTTGACATTGAGTATGTCAAGGAAAAAAGGAATGTGGTGGCAGATGCATTGTCCAGGAGACCAGCAGGATGTTCGATGATGGATATATGTACAGATTGGAAAGCTCATTTATTGGTGGAATACTCCAAGAACAAATTTTCTTGTGAGGTAATGGATGGGCAGGTGATTGATGATAGGTACCGGGTTCTTGATGATGTCATTTTCTACAAGAACCAGATTTATTTGGTTCCATAATCCACCCTGAGGGGGAAGATTCTAAAGGTGTGTCATGATTCACCAGCAGCAGGGCATCAGGGATACTTCAAAACTTACAGACAGATCAGGGAGAGATTCTCATGGAAGGGTCTCAAGGATGACGTGCTAAAACACATACGTGAGTGCACAACTTGTCAGCAGAACAAGTCTAAGAAAACACATCCTGCAGGGTTACTTCAGCCTCTACCCATTCTAGAGCAGAAATGGGAGAGCATTTCCATGGATTTCATTACAAGCCTCCCTAGGGTACAGGGAAGGGACTGCATATTTGTAGTGGTCGACAGATTGACCAAGTTCACACATTTCTTCGCCATACCCACCGACTACAAGGCCATATAGGTAGCAGAGTTATTCTTCAGGGAGGTATTCCGGTTGCACGGGCTACCCAGGCAGATAGTCAGTGATAGAGATGGGCGCTTCATCAACAATTTTTGGCAGGAGCTTTTCAGATTGGCAGGCACAGAGTTAGCTATGATTACCAGCTACCACCCATAGACAGATGGGCAGACAGAGATCATCAACAAATGGGTGGAAGGGTATCTGAGGAACTATGTGGGGGGACAGCAACGCACTTGGGTGAAATGGTTACATATGGGTGAGTATTTCTACAACACCACTTATCATATGTCCATCAGGATGTCACCATTCAGGGCATTGTACAGATACGATGCACCCTCCTTTATCGATGCTACATTTGGGGACAGCAGGGTTTCGGGGGCCACGGATTGGGTGGAGGAGAGTCATAGAATCCTGCAATCAACAAAGGAAAACTTGCAGTCAGTTCAGAATCAGCAGAAGATATATGCAGATCGACACAAAGTTGAGTGCAGTTTTGAGGTAGGAGACTTGGTTTTCCTACGATTACAGTCATACCGACAGTCCTCCTTGAAGAGGAGCGGAGCAGAGAAATTGAAGCCCAAGTTCTATGGGCCATACAGAGCCATTCGAACAATAGGCCAGGTGGCATATGAGCTAGAGCTACCAGAGGGTAGAAAGATCCATAATTTCTTTCACGTCTCTTGCCTTAAAAAGGTGGTGGGAAAACAGATTAGCACTTCACAGGAGTTGCCACCCTTGGATGAGGAGGGTCAGTTGGAACTAGTGCCCGAGGAGGTACTAGAGCAGAGAGAATGCAGGTTGAGAAGCAAGATCATTAGAAAGTGCTTGGTTAGATGGAGGGGTCTTCCAGTGGAAGATGCCACATGGGAGGGAGAGCATATTTTGCAGCACCTAGGATTGATGTTGCTTGAGGACAAGCAATCTCGGGAAGGGAGGACTGTGATGTCCCATCCCCAAGATTAGGCCAGCAGGGAGTGACTTAGTAGTCTATATGTTCCCGTAGACTATAGTCAGGAAAAAACAAGGAACCAGATGGATAAATAAGGAGGAATTAAGGCTAAACGATAAATTAAGCCAAAATACTTAGGAAAAGTCACTTAAGCCTAAGTCAACGGAGAATTAGAATGAAAAGGTGATAAGGGGACGACTTAATTAACAAATAAATCACTTAGGAGGAAAGGCACCTAGGTTGAGTGATATCTATTATCCCCGATATCTAGGGATAACTAGGAGATCATGTCTCGAGGCTCACATGGTCCTAGACATGGAGTACCGAGAGCAGGAGCGACTTGAGCATGGCCCTGGAGGGCCCATCTTTCTTCTTCTCAGCTAGCTTTGTCCTGTCATCAGTACCAGATTCCATCACTATCGGCCTGGAATTGCATCAGAGAGGACTCTTTCTCCATGAGGTAATTGGCTAAACGATAAATTAAGCCTAAATACTTAGGAAAAGTCACTTAAGCCTAAGTCAACGGAGAATTAGAACGAAAAGGTGATAAGGGGGAAACTTAATTAACAAATAATTCACTTAGGAGGAAAGGCGCCTAGGTTAAGTGATGTCAATGAATAATTAGATCAGGAAATATATAAAGAGAGGAATTTGACCTAATTCCTCATTATGCATTGTTATGATTTGATGTTGAGAGCTTCCAGGAGAGGAAGAGATCCGACCTTATTGTTTTGTGGATTTCTGGAGGAAACCACCACCCTTGATCGGTTTCGATGTTGAGAGACACACCCTAGCCCATAGGAGATACCATCCAGGTATTTCATCGTGCATTTCAGGAGTATTTAGTGTGGAGGGTGCAGCTTAGCCAAGGAGGGCACAAGCTATTTGGGAGATTCAGAGATCTGCAGTAGACCGTGGTCCCGATTGTAGATTCATTCCGAACCAGTAGAGATCCAGCTAGGGAACTTCCATTGAGCCATTCACCATCATATTCTAACGGTGGAATCTTGCAGAGCGACCCATACAGCTATTTAGGGTGTAGTCATTCTGGGCAGATGTTTGGCCTTGCATGCAGGGGTTTCCTATCAGATCCGGCCAAACCCTTCCAGCCCATTTCATTATTGGACGAGATGATCATTTTGAGCTACATAGTGGTAGATTCTGATGGTGGAATCCATTGGGGCACATTCAGTGCCCAAGGAGGGGCGCAAACCCCCAGGGGTTCAGATCTAGTGCCGTAGAGGTCCGTTCTGAGTTTTGTCAGACATTATTTCCAGTGCAGAGTCCAGGGCACATTGATTGGAGCAGTTTCAGGTTCATTCTAATAGTGGAGTTTTGAGATCAATTTTTCCAGCTGATAGCGGTCACTGTGCTCATCCGGGATCGTTCATTTTGGTCTTTCTATCCGTGCATGCAACATATCTGTTGTCTTATTGCGGTCACGGGTATTTCTTTTGTTATTTGATTGTACTCCAGTACAGATCCATGAGATCTGATTGATGTTTAGTCTCTATATTTCAGTAGGCAATTTGTATTCCCATGCATGCACTATTATTATTCATAATATTGAGCAGTTGACATTCTATGTTATTGCATGTGTCATTTTATGATTATTAAACCTTTATTATGAAACATGCAACTATAATAACCTACATGCAACCATAATAACTGACATGCAAACACAATAACCGAAGAACATCTCCATCAACCAGCTAAAATGCATCCAGAAACCCCCAGTGTATCATATTTGCACGCTAGAGCAGTAGAACAGTAGCAAATATCTTGATCAGCTGGATCAGGGATATTTCAGGTGGTCCAACAGATTAGAAATGCCTATCAGGCTAAGCATCCTCAATTCAGGAGCTACAAAAATGAGGTGTGGGACCTTGTTGACAGTTTCTTCTCGGCATTTAACATTTCATTCATCCCAAGAGAGGAGAACACAATGGCAGATTCTTTGGCTACATCAACAAGTAATTTCAAAGTAGCCTTGCTACCTAAATTCAGATATGACATGGAAGTAAAATACCGACCCTCCATACCTGACAACGTCAAACATTGGAAGGTATTCGAGGATGATCTTGAGATCAAAAAGTTCTTGGAGGCTGTCGAAGAATTTTCAGAGATGCATATCGACCAAGACTCTGTATCTGAAGAAAAGCTTGGTGGGGGTAATTTTTTGAATAGGATTGCGAAGCGTAACATTGTGCAGCTGCCCAACAATCATATCCCAAGGGGATTGGTTCCTTTGGAAAGGATTTTTGATAGAAATGATGTGTCATTAAAAGGAGGGACCTCGGAGGATGACACTGGTACTATTCTGTGCAACATTGGGACCGAGGGTGAGCCCAAGTTTGTCAAATTGTCAAGAAGTCTGACAGAGGAGTAGAGGTCCGAATACATTGGACTTTTGAGGGAATTTTCTGATGTGTTTGCCTGGACCTACAAAGACCTCAAAACCTATGACACCTCTGTCATCGAGCATAAAATTCCATTAAAGGAGGAGGCAAAGCCATTCAGGCAGAAGATAAGACAGATCAATCCCATGTTGTTGCCTATCATGGAGAGGGAAGTGAAGAAGCTGCTCCAAGATCAGATCATTGTACCACTGAGATATTCAGAGTGGATGGCCAACATGGTGCCAATAAGGAAAAAGAATGGAGAAATCTGACTCTGTGTGGACTTCAGAAACCTGAACAGGAGCTCACGAAAGGATAACTACCCTTTGCCAAAGATGTAACATATACTGCAGAGGGTAACATGAGCTTCCAGGATGTCCATGATAGATGGATTCTCTGGCTACAATCAAGTCTTCGTTCTGCCTGAGGATAGGGAAAATACAGTGTTCACCACTCCATGGGGCACATTCATGTATGCCAAGATGTCGTTTGGATTAATGAATGTAGGGGAAACATTCCAGCGTGCCATGGATATAGCTTTCATCGAGGAAAGGGATAAATTTGTGGTCGTTTATCTGGATGACATCACAGTGTTTTCAAAATCTGATAAGGAACATTGTCGCCATCTCATGAAGGTTTTCTTGAAATGTAGAAAGTTTGGCATTTCATTAAACCCCAAGAAATCTCTGTTCGCCATGCAGGAGGGAAATTTACTAGGCCACATAGTATCAACATAAGGAGTCATAATTGACCCCGGTAGAGTTGAGGCGATACAAGCCTTATCAATTCCGAGGTCCAAGAAGGAGGTCCAATCTTTCCTTGGTAAAATTAATTTTCTGAGGAGGTTTTTGCCTAACTTTGCTAAAGAGGTAAAGCTTATAACATCCATGTTGAAGAAAGAGAATGAAGTAAGGTGGACCCCTTAATCATGACATTCCTTTGAACAAATCAATAAGGCCCTGACTGAAGCTCCTGTGCTTATCAGTCCCGACTACTCAAAGGATTTCCTTATTTTCTCCTTTGCCTCACCTGATACAGTGGTTTTTGTTCTATTACAGACAAATGACATTGGGCTGGAGCAACCTATTTCTTTTTTCATCCAAGCATTGAGGGATGCCGAAGTCAGATATGACACTATGGAGAAGCAGGCCTATGCTCTGGTAAAATCTCTCAAATATTTTAGAACCTATGTCCTGCAGTCAAAAATCATTGCCTATGTCCCCTCGACTGCTGTTAAAGACATTCTTATTCAGCCTGACATGGACGGGAGAAGGAGTAAATGGATAGCCAAAATTCTGGAATTCGACCTGGAAATAAGACCCACCAAATTGATCAAAGGTCAAGGTTTATCCAAGCTGATGGCTGAAGAAAACTGCCAAGATTTGGGGATAAGTTTCATAAGAGAATGCTCAGGAATTCCACAAGGTCAGCTGTCTGAAATGGACCCTCGAAAAGAACCCTCATTAGCTGGATGTCCTTGGTATAAGGATGTCATATACTTTCTGCAAGAGTTACGGACCCCAGACGACCTGCAAAGAAGCAAAGCGAGAGCTCTGAAGCTCAAGGCGGTCAGATATTGCATGATTGATCAAGTGTTATATTGGAAAGACCCCCTGGGGGTGCTTTTAAAATGCATGAGTTCACAAGAGGCCGAAATGATCGTTATTGAATTTCATAGCGGCCTGAGGGGAGGGCACCATTTCTGGAAAGCCACAACCCACAAAATCCTCAGAGCTGGATACTACTGGACTACCATGTTCACTGATGTCTACAAAGGGGTCAGAGCCTGCATCAAATGTCAAAAATTTGCAGGAAAGCAACAGCTCAAGTCTCTGCCGTTAAATTCGGTGGTGGTTTCAGGGCCTTTCCAGCAGTGGGGCCTATATTTCATTGGAGAAATTCACCCTTCTTCCAGTGGGAAACATAGGTGGATCCTGACTACTATAGATTTCTTTACCAAGTGGATTGAAGCTATCCCCACCAGGAATGCTTCCCACAAGGTAATCATTGGTTTCTTGGAGGACCTCATCACAAGGTTTGGCTGCCCAAATAAGATTTTCACTGATAATGAAGCTACTTTCAGGTTTGATCCATTAGCCAAGTTCTGTGAACAGTTCGGCATCAAACTGATTCACTCTACCCCATATTATCTGCAAGGCAACGGTTTGGCAGAATCTTCCAACAAAAGCCTGATAAGGATCATCAAAAGGCTGTTGGAAGACAACTAGAAGGCATAGCATTCCAAATTAAAATTCGCTCTATGGGCCGACCGAGTGACCACGAAGAGATCTATCGGCGTCTCTCCTTTCCAATTAGTCTATGGAGCGGAGGCTGTTTTTCCCTCTCAGTTAACCCTTCTTGTAGAAAAATTCCTCCAGGATCATCAGGAGGATCCTGATGACATGATCAGAAGGATTCATCAGCTAGTAGAGGTATATCAAGCTAGGGAGTAGACAGTGGACAGGATTCAGGACCATCAACAAAAGATCAAGCAGGTCTTTGATAAGAAGGCCAAGAAGGAGTGGTTCCAGATAGGAGTCCTGGTGCTGAAATGGGATGCTCCTAAGCAAGATAAGGGAAAACACAGTAAATTTGAAGCCCTGTGGATCGGGCCTTTCAAAGTCTCTGATACTTTCTCAAACAACATGTACGGGTTGCAAGACCTGGAGGGTGAAGAAGTTTTCAGCATCCCAGTGAATGGGCATTTTCTAAAAAAATGTTTTGTCTGAGCCCTCGGTGGCTCCTATGTTTTGTAAATATTGCCTTTTCTATTCTTTGTTTTTACTTTTAGTGTTTCAGCTTAAGTAGGTGACTCCATAGCCCAGCAACAAGGCATTGGAACTGCAAATAAGTTCTTAGAGCATCGCAGGGACGAATCTATCCCCCATGGAGCCTAATGTTAGCAACAATTCTGGTATCGGGGCACAAAGGTACACAGGTCTGTAGGATTGCATGATAAGTGCCCAAGTGCAGCATGGGAGAATCCCTATTTTTTCCAAGTAGCAGGTCAAGCGAGCGGGCAAAGTGTCGTCGGCAGCATCCAAGGTCTGTTTTGCGAAGAATATCAATGGTCGGTGGGTAATTGCACTCAGCCGAGTCACGCCAAGTATAGTGCAGAAGTTTTCAAAGAGGAGAATGGTCAGAAGTCTCCGTGGAGAACTCGCGAAGTAGTGAGGGCCGTTGATCGCGATCAGTGATGCGTGGGTTCATTTCTTGAACTCAGGGTTCGTGTGTTTAGAGGGTGGACCATATCCTTTGGTTGTGTGAGATCGCGAGTCACGAGAATTGTGGAAAGGAAAAGAGCCATTGCCTCTTGGGATTTCGCTAAGGGAGAGTGCTAAGGTTTGACACTCCAACTCACGAGGTCGCGAGTTGCGAGAGGCGCCAACACTTAAGCCTTAGCCGACGGTTACGTGTGGAAGGCACCGACAGTAAAAAGAGCTACACAGTATTGCTGAAAAGAACAGAATCGTCCATCAAAAAGGGACACGTGGTGCGCGATTAGGCTCCTCGCCTTTTCACCCATCGCGACTTTGAAACATAAAGACTAGCCCCTCCCAGCCGCGAGATGCGAAGTGTCGAGGGCATCCAGGACTCGGGCCCACAGTATTGCTGAGAATATCAGAACCATCCATCAAAGAGAGACACATGGTGCACGATTAGGCTCCTCACCTTTTTTCCTATCGCGACTTTGAAACATAAAGACTAGCCCCTCCCAACCGCGAGACGCGAAGTGCCGAGGGCATCCAGGACTCGGGCCCACAGTATTGCYGAGAAGATCAGAACCGTCCATCAAAGAGGGACACGTGGTGAGCGATTAGGCTYCTCGCCTTTTCTCCCATCGTGACTTTGAAACATAAAGACTAGCCCCTAACAACCACGAGACGCGAAATGCCGAGGGCATCTAGGACTGCATTAGGGTTTCAGCCATTGATGGAGGAGGATTGAGTATTTGAGCTTCATACTTCCAAGAGGGGTTTCCTTGATCCCGATCTACATTTTGGTGGAGTTTGGCATGATTTGAGCATCTCCTTAAGCTAGGTCGAAATATTGGTCTCTTTCAGCCAACAGGACATACCAGCAGCCAGGGGGGGTTGAGCGTTCACCTATTGTTGGCACCTTGGGTCTTCATATTGTATTCATCCTTTGGAGACATCTTTTGTATTAGCGGGAGAATTTTTTAGTAGCTCATATATATTATCTATTGGAACCATCTGAGGACTATTCCAGATCTGCTCTATATTGTATCTGGTTCATTCTTTTCATAATAAAGGTCAGATCTATGCTTGTGTTTCCCATATCTTGAGTATTCTTGTAATCTTGCATGTGTTGGATAGATCTTGTATGAACACCATTTAAATAACTAGAACAAACCCTAAGGCTGAAACATCAATAGCCACTTGCACAACAAATAATCAACAAACATACAGTGGTAGTTAGTGGTTTCAAGCAAAAAATTGGCTTGGGATCATTACAGAGGCCTTGCTTTAGTAACATCGGAGTGAGCCTCTCTCCCCTAGGGTTATGATTTTGAAGCCCTTCTTTAGTAGCACTTCAAAACATATCCCTCTAGTCCTTTAAGTCTCATCCCCTTTAGCTCTTGCGTCCTTCATTTATGACTCCATTAAACCCTAAGGCACTGATCTAAATCCTCCAAAGTTGAAGTAAGAACTTGATCCAAACACTCTCTCAAAAATTTTCAATTGAAACCCTAACTACACTAACCCTAGCTCTAGCTAACTTACTAACCCTAGCTGTTGACGTCACCCTTGATTATTACATCTTTAATGCAACAACATTTCATTTATTGAGAAATTGAATGGTTGTTAAGGGCATTAATTAAGTCAAGTATCAGTTTATTGCATTGAATGGAATATTGTTCTAAGTATCTATTGGTGAAGTGACATTACTTTTATTGTTATTTTGTAAACATTGACTTCGTCAACATTTACTTTCAAATTGCTTTTATATATTCATCAGATAGTCTTATGAAGTACTAACCCATTGAAATATAGTTAGAAATTTGATTAAAAATGTCATGTTTTAAGCATTTTGTTTCCATGGTTTTAAGCATTTTGTTTCCTCATCTCAGTTAGGTTTTAAGCGTTTTGGCCCAACCTAGCCTACTCTAGCCTAGCCTAGCCTACTCTAGCCTAACCTAGCCTAGCCTACTTTATCATAGCCTAGCCTATCCTACTCTAGCCTAGCCTAGCCTATCCTACTCTAGCCTTCCCTCTCCTAGCTTATCCTACTCTAGTCTACTCTAGCTTACTCTTGCCTCTGCTAGCTTATCATAACCTAACTTACTCTAGCCTAACCTAACATAGCCTACTCTAGCCTAGCCTACTCTATCTACACTAGCCTAGCCTACTTTAGCCTAGACTAGCCTTGATACTCCAGCGTAGCCTACTCTAGCCTAACATACTCTAGCATAGCTTAGCCTAGCCTAGCTACTTTAGCCTAGGCTAGTTTAGCCTAGCCCTGCTTAGCCTAACCTAGTCTGACTTGTCTAGACTAACCTACTCTTGCCAACATATCCTACTCTATCCTAGCCTACTCTATCTACACTAGCGTAGCTTACTCTATCCTAGACTAACCTTGCCTACTCTAGCGTAGCCTACTCTATCTACACTAGCCTAGCCTACTTCAGCCTAGACTAACCTTGCCTACTCTAATGTAGCCTACTCTAGCCTACTCTAGCCTAGCCTAGCCTAACATACTCTAGCCTAGCCTAGCTACTCTAGCCTACACTAGCCTAGCTAATCTAGCCTAGCCTAGCCTAGCCTAGCTTGGCCTAGCATACTCTAGCCTAGGCTAGCCTAGCCTCACTTGGCCTAGCGTAGCCTAGCCTACTCTAACTAGCCGAGCCTACTCTAACTAGCCGAGCCTACTCTATCCTACCCTAATCTACTCTAGCCTATCCTAGCTTAACCTACTCTAGCCTAGCCTAGCTTAGCCTACTCTAGCCTAGGCTATTCTAGCAAAGTCTACTCTAGCCTAGCCTAGCCTAGTTTACTTTAACCTAGCCTACTCTACTATATCCTAGCCTAGCCTGCTCTAGAGTCTACCCTATTCTATCCTAGCCTAGACTAGTCTAATCTATAATTATACGAATTCATATATATACTTAGCCTATCTTAGCCTATTCTAGCCTAGCTAACTTATCCTAGCCTAGACTAGTCTATGCTATCCTACCCTAACATAGCCTACTCTGGCCTAGCCTAGCCTACTCTAGCCTAATCCAAACTAGCCTAGCCTAGCCTAATCTAACCTAATCCAACCTAGCCTAGCCTAGCCTACTCTAGTGTAACCTACTCTAGCCTACTCTAGCCTAGTCTAGAATAGCCTATCCTAGCCTAGACTAACCTATCCTAGCCTACACTAGCCTAGCCTAGCCTAGCCAAGCCTAGACTAGCCTAGCCTAGACTAGCCTAGCCTAGCCTAGCTTAGCCTAGACTAGCCTATCCTAGCCTAGCCTAGACTAGCCTAGCTTACCCTAGCCTAGCCCAACCTAGCCTACTCTAGCCTAGCCTAGCCTACTCTAGCCTAACCTAGCCTAGCCTACTTTATCATAGCCTAGGCTATTCTACTCTAGTGTAGCCTACTCTAGCCTATCCTACTCTAGCCTTGCCTAGCCTATCCTACTCTAGATCTCCCTATCCTAGCTTATCCTACTCTAGTCTACTCTAGCCTACTCTTGCCTCTGCTAGCTTATCATAACTTAACTTACTCTAGCCTAACCTAACATAGCCTACTCTAGCCTAGCCTACTCTACACTAGCCTAGCCTACTTTAGCCTAAACTAGCCTTGCGACTCTAGCGTAGCCTACTCTAGCGTAACATACTCTAGCATAGTTTAGCCTAGCTTAGCTACTCTAGCCTAGGCTAGTTTAGCCTAGCCCTGCCTAGCCTAACCTAGCCTGCCTTGTCTAGACTAACCTACTCTTGCCTACCCTAGCCTACTCTAGCCTAACTTTGCCTACTCTAGCCTACCCTGCCTTCCTCTTCCACCTTCCTATCAATACTAAATAGCCTCTAGTTGATCTCTAATATCTTTAATCTTCAATAAATGATCTGGAAGAGAATCATGTTCTTCCATCTTGATATAAAATGGAATACTTTTCAAGAAAAAGGCTCTACCTTTATCAGAGGTTCCATGTAAATTCTAAAGAGTCTACCAAATGGGGAAAGCATTGTCCTTAGTCTGAACCTCGGGAAGCATCTCATCCG
Organism: Picea mariana; assembly: GCA_032191745.1. Taxonomy (NCBI): domain Eukaryota; kingdom Viridiplantae; phylum Streptophyta; class Pinopsida; order Pinales; family Pinaceae; genus Picea; species Picea mariana. Next base: position 25,439 of record JASDQU010946307.1, read on the forward strand.
TGATAGAAAGTTTAATGAGCATGACTGCCTTTCGATTCTTTGCATCATATTTTTCTAGGGTATCTTCGTTGGTTTCACTCTGGATTTCCTTTCCCAAAATCAACTTGTCCAAACACCTATAACTCAAAGATTGCAAGCATTTGTTGTTTCCATATATTGAAATTCCGGCCATTAAGTTTTTGACTACCTTCAAGCATATGGTCAAAGTGGTCTTGATATTAAACCAACCTTTAAAAATATATGTACAAGACCAGAAAAAGACAGATTTTCTCTTGAAAATAAGACTGTTTGGGAAACAAAAAGATAACTTATAAAAAAGGTTTCTTATAAAATTTGTGCGGCTGAATTATACGGTGTGGCCTGTACAACTGACAAAAGAAATTGTATAGCGTCTTGAAAATCCGTATGGCAGCTAAATTTGTATAGCCATTGCAATTAAATATGATCCTGTGTGGTTGTACTTCCATATGGCCAGCAAATCTGTATGGTGGCTGTTATCCCCGATATCTAGGGATAAATAGGAGATCATGTCTCGAGGCCCACATGGTCCTAGACATGGAGTACCGAGAGTAGGAGTGACCTGGGCATGGCCCTGGAGGGCCCATCTTTCTTCTTCTCAGCCAGACTTGTCCTGTCAGCAGTACCAGCTTCCATCACTACCGACCTGGGCTTGCATCAGAGAGGGCTCTTGCTCCATGAGGTAATTGGTCCAAGGTATCATGGTATGTGTCATATTTGATCATTATAACCTTCTTATATATGCATTAGGTTCCTTTCATGTCGGACGACTGCTTGGATCTTACACTAATCCACTTGACCATTGTTGGGGTGATTGATGGGGTAACTTAGCAAACTAGTATTCATGGGTTTTGGTTAGCCACCAAGGGGGGTTTGTAGAGCCATTGTCTGCTCCCACCATCTTATCACTTTTACATTTTATACCCCGCTCATCCATCCCATTCCCCTAGTCTGGCCATTAGGATGACCTCTCAGGGTACACTTTGTCTTGTGGGAAGAAGGGGCTAAAGGCCCAGGGGGTAAAAGCAGCTGGTAAAAGATAAAATTCATAGGAAATGAAAACCTAGAGATGCTTCGCCCAAGAAATCCCTGAGAAGGCAATAAAATGCCTCTCGATAAGAAACTAAGGGACCCTAAGAAAAATGATGAAATAAATAAATCCAATACCTAACCAAGAGGATGGGAGGTCTCATCACGAGCCGGCCCATTATGTTCATAGGTATTTAGCAGTATGACATTGCCACTATCTGGTCACCAAACCAGGGTAGTGACCTTTGGTTGCATGGCCAAAGGAAAGGGGGTCTCATCACGAGCCAACCTTCTAATTTCTACGAAGATACTAGTGGGTAACGTTGTCAGCTCTGGCCACCAAGCCAAGGCAGTGTCCTCTTCGTCAGACCTTGTAGTAAAAAGCAATAAAAGAAAGATAAGGCAATAAAAGGGTTTGGAAAAAAATGCATCCATGACGGCTACAGCTCACCTCCTACAAAGGAACCCATAGAAAACACCATCCCTTGGTATGACTATAACTAGACATCCCTAAAACCATATCACCTCATTACACATGGTTTGAATGATCCTTTGAGGAAACTTTCCATCTCTTGTGGGTATTAGCCCAATAGGTTGTTCTCTTGGTTTCCTCGACTTTGTATAGTAGATCTGCGTAATGTCTTTGAGATCTTAGATGATTTGTTAGGGATTTCATGCATATGTTTGATAAATTTAATGATGAGCTATGATTTACATTGCTATGATGTCTAGGACTGATGATCCCATGGAGGGCGTAGTCTTTGATGTGCAGGACCATGCCCGACAGACAGGTACCAGAGGATCGGTGCACATGGGGAGATGATTAGTTCGAACCTCCATGGGGTTGAAGATCCCATCATATAGTTGTTGGGATGGCAGAGGTAGGACAGAGTTGTGACGAGCCCCCACATGAAGAAGAAGAAGGACGCCCTCATCAGGATGCTTTGGTAGAGATTGACCTATGGGGATCATCCCCTTGCAGATGGGACGATGGCCTTGATGGATAGGACGCCACCCAGGACTAGCTGGATGTTTTCTGGAGTAGATGGCAGTGTGTTGGGCTTGTTTGGCACACATAGCAGGTTGCAAGAGCCCCAGAGGGGCCAATGTCTGGTTTGTTGGATGATGATTATGCCCTGAAAGGGCCAACGTCTCCCCTATAGGGGCCTGACACCTCCATTTTTAGCTCACTTTTGGCATTTTTAGCATGTAATGTGACAAATAATTGAATAATGTAAAGCCAGCCTTGTCGGTTGTTTTTAATGACCTAATTGTTAATTAAAGGTCATAGAGATCATATATATTGAGGATGTTTTACCCTCATTTGAACATAACAACAACTTGCTCTCTTGTGAGAGTGACTCTTTTATCTTTTGTCTTGGATATTTTCTCTTGGAGTGAGGCGCTACACTTGAGGAGGATCTTTTTTGGCATGCATATGGTGTTTTTTTCATCGGAAGGTTTACAACTAGGGTTTGATTATGCTCTTCATGGATTTGTAAGTAAATTTTGCATGCAAAACTTCTTTATTGAATGGTTGTAGGTAGAATTTCTTGCTTTTATGGTTACATTGTTGTTATTTTCTTAATCATTGAAATCCTAGGGAGCCAACACACAAGTAGTTCGTGGCTTCATGTCCCCATGAAAAAAACTAGTTTATCCATTGATTAAAGAAGGTTTATCCTAGCCATAGCTACACTAGCCATTCTTTTTTCTAGGTTAGTTTTGGATAGAAGTTGAAAAAAGAGGACGTCCTAGGCCTAATTGAGTTTACACCTAGGGTTTGGACTCTTAGGGTTTGAGAAGCCTTGTCCCCAAGAAACACTTTTCAGCCCTAGACTTGTATTTTAAAGCTATCCATTTTTCCAAAGAGAAGGAAAGAGGGAGGAGCATGAGGCCTAGCTTTAGCTACACCAGAATGAGCCTCCTCCCCTTAGGGTTTTGACTTGGTGGCCTTGCCATAGCAACACTATCAAGCCTAACTCTCCCATCCTTAGATTTAGATTCTCCCAAGCCATTAGCCTTACTCCTTGACTCCATAATACCCAAGGCACTGGTCTTAAGCTACAACATTGAGTCTTTTATGTTCAAACAAATCTTTCAAACTCTCTTTACTTGAAACCCTAACTAACCTAGCGTCTAGAACTAACCCTAATAGATGATGACGTCATGCCTTTATTGAATTTTTTGAGTGGCTTAAAAATTGTGGCTAGGTCATCACTTGATTGGCATTGATGTGTTGAATATTTTCATGGGTCTAATTTTCAAAACATCCACTTCTTTTCCCTTTAAACTAACCTCAAATTAGGGTTGACGTCACCTTTGTAGCAGCAGAAATATTGATGACGTTAACCCTTCTTTTAGACCTTGTTTAGTGTGAAACGTTGTGGTTTTATTAACATATAAGTGTTGAGCAATTTTTCATTGACTTGCCTAACAAAATTTCCACTTATTTGTCAAGCAAAACCAACCAGAAATAGGGTTGCGTCACCCTCAAATCTGCAATAGTGACACAGCAACAATATTTATATGAGCAGATTTATGATGTTTACTGCATTGTGATAATTCAAAGATTTGATTTTATACATTGAATGCTAGTATCTTTTGTGTATTTATTGAAGAAGTAACATAAAATATAATATTTTATTGTAATCATTGACTTCATCAATAATTACTTTCATTAATGCTCATATATATAAGAGATAGTCATTGATATTGTGAAGTACTAACCACTGCAACACACTCTTTTAGTTCTATTTGTCTTGTCTCGTAAGCAGGTGCCATCCAGTGGAATTTCTTCTTCTTTTTGACTATCATTTGGGCAGTAATCTATGAAGGGAAGCCTATCCTTAACATTTGAATCCTTACAACCTTGATTCTTCTCCTTCAGAACCCCAGGTTACTAGGGACGTCTCCCTTGGGATTAGCCACCCTAAATAGAAAGAGCTCCCCATCGAGGTGACAGTGGGTGGGGAAGTTCCTGTTACGCCAGTTTGAAGCCTTGACTCAAGATACCTAAACCCTTCCTACAAACTATGTGATAACATTTTGGCACCTTTGTCGGGGAACACTGAGTCTATATTCCTCAGCGACAAACCTTTGGTAAGCCTTTCTCTAGAAGCCTTTCTTGTAAGCTTACCTGGCGACTCCACTACCTTTTCCCCCTATTCTTTGGTAGTTTCAAGAAAACTATCTGGCGACTCCACTAATGACGAAGTCAACAATGACTTCATAATGGGACCCAGGAATATATAGACCTTTATATATGAGTGAAATCCCTAGATATCCCAGGAAAATGCCTCCTCGTTATGAGGATTTTCTCCCTCGATTTGCTGTCATCAATGGAGAATGTCCTGAATCTCACATGATAAGATTTTGGAAATTCTTTGAAAACTTTCCTATCGATGATGAGGATGAGGATGTGGTGATGAAACTTTTCTCTGCCTCCCTCCATGGAGAGGCTAGAAGATGGTACAATAACCTTCCAGCTGCCATCATCACTACTATGGAACAATTTGAATAAATTTTTCTTGCAAAGTGGACCATGAAAATAGAAGCTATACAATCATTGTTGAAAGAGCTTGAAGGCATAAGACAATAAGAATCTGAGATTGTCAAAGTTTTTGGGTTTAGGTTTGAGAGATTACTTTGCTATATTCCACAAAGCCATCATCCTGAAGAGAAATACCTTGTCTACCTCTATGCTAATGGACTTCAGGGACATTTGAGCTTCCTACTAAGTAAGAAGAATCCAAAAACGCTTGCAGAGGCTCACAATATGGCCATCCAAATTGAAAAGAATCTCTCCTTGACCAGGGCCAATTCCATGGACATTCTCATCTTGATAAAACTGGTCTCCCATGGAAACCTTGAAGATACGCAAGAAAAAGAGGAACAAGTTTTCAACCAACCGAGTGAATACATTGATGAGGAGCAAGAACTTGAACAAGATGATGAAGTATNACCATGGACATTCTCAGCTTGATAAAACTGGTCTCCCATGGAAACCTTGAAGATACGCAAGAAAAAGAGGAACAAGTTTTCAACCAACCGAGTGAATACATTGATGAGGAGCAAGAACTTGAACAAGATGATGAAGTATCCACCTGTGCTCCTCCTGCTGATGAAGTCATCCAAGAACCTGTTTCTCCTGTGAACCAAAGTGAAGATAAGGTTAGTTGCTTTCCACTTCAAAATTCTAATGATACTGTGTTCTTTAATTCAAAAGATGAAGAGGAAATGGAAGCCTTGGACGAAGTATAAGTCCCTTGCTATGAAATTGAAGATAAAGAAGCAGTCCACGAGGATGAAGAAACAACACATGTTGAGAACATCGAGCTCCTCAAAATACCTGCACAAGATGAAATAGTGAATTACCCTCCTATCCTATATTTGGATGATATTTTACCTTGTGATGAAAAGGAGGAGGATGAAATTTTAAGTCTTATAAATCCTGCATGCTATGACACAGATAGTGACACTGTTGATAATATTGATGAGTTCATACATGTTGGAAGATGTAGGTGGGATGTAGTTGGTTATGACCTAGACCCCATCTATGACACTGAGAGTCATCTCCAGTTGTTTCCCTTGCAGTTGTCACCGCAGATTTCTCCTGAACAATGGCAACAAGGAGATGAGGTTTTTACTTGTACCTTTCAGAACACCAAGGATGACTTAGTACCTTATCTTTTGGATGATTTTCAGTCCTACCTTGAGATGTTTGATGAATACCCTACTGATCATTTGGACCCTATTTATGAAGATGATTGCCAACCACCGTTGTGCTCAGATTTTGGTACAAGTAAGGACATGGTTTGCCTAAAGAAGGTTTCTCATGATTTTTTACCCCAACCACCGGTTATTACTTTGCTTTGCTTTTCCATTCAGGGTGTAGTTGGGAAATAGCGTTTTTATGTTGAGTTTATTCTTTGGAAAACCCTAGATTTCAAGGGTCAGTTGGGTTATGCTAGCCTCATTCATTTTTTCAACTCTCCCTTGATAGTTTACCGGTCATCTACTATTTCTTTATCGATTCTTTCCTTGACTCTGGAGTGTGAGGATGTCCTAGGTAACCAATCTACAGGCCATTTGAGTCCGTTTTATGAACCTTGTATCTTTCATGAACCTTTCTTGGATAGGATTGAGTGCTTTTCTTAGAGATGGACTTGGAAGTATTTTATCCCTCCCACCTGCCTCCATGAGTTAGAATCTGACTCTTTCAATGATATGATGTATATTCTAACTCATGATATTTTTGTTCTTGATGTATCACTGTTTTGGTTTATGATGAAGCACAAAGGCAGGTATCAAGGAGCATTGCTCGATTGACTTCATTGGTTGTTTGACTACACCAACATGCAACAAACAGGTAAGTACAGGTAAGTATCTTGCTTTGTATTTACATTTATGATTGCCTTATATGCACATTTACTTACTACCTTATATGCACATTTTCTATGTATGTTGTTGCTTTACGGGGTGGAAATACCACCCCGTCTTTTGTCGCTGATGCCTTTTTGTCGAGTGTGAACAAGTCACAGGTCTATGCCAGAGATTGTTGAGGTTCTCATGCGCTCTACAGTTAGCACATGTCCCCGAGTTGCAACCATATGTTATCCCTGATATCTAGGGATAACTAGGAGATCATGTCTCGAGGCCCACATGGTCCTAGACATGGAGTACCAAGAGAAGGAGTGACTTGGGCATGGCCCTGGAAAGCCAATATTTCTTCTTCTTAGCCAGACTTGTCCTGTCAGTAGTACCAGCTTCCATCACTACCGTCTTGGGCTTGCATCAGAGAGGGCTCTTGCTCCATGAGTTAATTGGTCTGAGGTATCATGGTATGTGTCATATTTGATCATTATAACCTTCTTATATATGTATTAGGTTCCTTTCATGTCGGACGACTTCTTGGATCTTACACTAATCCACTTGACCATTGTTGGGGTGATTGATGGGGTAACTTAGCAAGCTGGTATTCATGGGTTTTGGTTAGCCACCAAGGGGGGTTTGCAGAGCCATCGTCTACTCCCACCATCTTATCAGTTTTACATCTTATACCCCGCTCATCCATCCCATTCCCCTAGTTTGGCCATTAGGATGACCTCTCAGGGTACACTTTGTCTTGTAGGAAGAAGGGGCTAAAGGCCCAGGGGGTAAAAGCAGATGGTAAAAGATAAAATCCATAGGAAATGAAAACCTAGAGATGCTTCGCCCAGAGGATCCCCGAGAAGGCAATAAAAGGCCTCTCGATAAGAAACTAAGGGACCCTAAGAAAAATGATGAAATAAATAAATGCAAGACCTAACCAAGAGGATGGGAGGTCTCATCACGAGCTGACCCATTATGTTCATAGGTATTTAGCAGTATGACATTGCCACCATCTGGTCACCAAACCAGGGCAGTGACCTTTGGTTGCATGGCCAAAGGAAAGGGGGTCTCATCACGAGCCAACCTTCTCATTTCTACGAAGATACTAGTGGGTAACGCTATCAGCTCTGGACACCAAGCCAAGGCAGTGTCCTCTTTGTCAGACCTTGTAGTAAAAAGCAATAAAAGAAAGATAAGGCAATAAAAGGGTTTGGAAAAAAATGCATCCATGAAGGGTACAACTCACCTCCTACAAAGGAACCCACAAACAACACCAGCCCTTGGTCTGACTATGACTGGACATCCCTAAAACCATATCACCTCATTACACATGGTTTGAATGATCCTTTGAGGAAAATTTCCATCTCTTGTGGGTATTATCCCAATAGGTTGTTCTC